>SJYC01067852.1:0-123528 GCA_006408675.1 Madoqua kirkii
GGGAGGGCGGGAGGCGCGGGGGAGGGGCGGGCCTCCGCGAGCCTCGCGCCCTGGGAGGCCGCCGCTCCGCCCGGCCGGGGCGCGAAGAGAGCCGAGCGCGCGGCGGAAGGGCCCGAAGGGCCTCTGGGGCTAGGCGCCCCGCTGCCGGGGAGGAGGGCTGGCCGCCGGCAAGGGGGCGCCGGGCTGCCGGAGGGAGGGGGCTGCTCCTCCGCGCGGCCCTGCCGGCCCCTCCTCACCGAGACGCCGCCTCGCCGCCTCGGCGGGGCCGCCGGTCTCCGGAAGCCGGGTGCCGGAGGCGCCGCGCAGCCCGGGGTGCGGGGCAGCGGCGCGGGTCCCCCCGCGGCGGGCTGCGCGCCTGCCCGGCCCCCGCGCTGCCGGCGCTCCGGGGCTCCTTCGCGGGCCCCCTCCGCGGGCAGGCTCGCGCGCTAACAAAAGCTCGTGGCACGTGAGGGCAGGTCGGCGCTTGCGGAGTAAGCCTGACCGCTGACAACCCACTCGCCATGGCGGAGACCTGCCTGACCGCGGGGGTAGTCGTTGCGACAAAGACACGTACAAAGCCGCGGTCCAGCCATCATTTACCCGCAGCTCCCCGGCCTCTCTTTCTGGGCTCTTTGCCAGCGCACAGAGGCGCAGGTAGGGGGAGCTGAGGGGGAAGAAGCATTTTCGCGTTGATCCGGGAGCTGTGAGGCCTGGCCCGCCCGGGAGCCCTATGATGGAGCCCGTGAATTCCGACGGCATAAGTTGAGCAGCGGTGTTAACCCAACAGAACTGAAGTCAGCGGACTATAAATATTGTTCCCGTCTCTGCTGTCGCTCACTCGAGTGACCTCAGATACCCTCCGAATCTGATTCCCTCCATTTGGAGAACGTAAATAGTTGTCACTCCTTTTTTCTCCCTATTCTTTGGAAAATGCCATTACAAGTATTCAGTGTCCTGTATGTGAAGAGTCTTGGTCTCTTTTTAACAACCAAATGTGACCTTGATCTCTTTGGTCTTTCAACGAATGCATGGCATTAAATTATCTCTTTACAAAAATACTTTTTTTTTCCTTAAGTTACCTTTATAAACAAAAAAGAGACAAAAGAATGTACCAAGCCCCGATATTTGTTTTCACACACATTCTCCCTTAAGAGATGTTTAGATTCCAGAGTATTCCCTTATATTCTTGTTTAAACAGCTAAAATCTCTTCCATTCTTGTTTAAAGGTTTTTTTGGGTGGGGCGGGGGGAGGGGGGGTCCATCTTTCATTCTGTTCCCTGCCGGTGGCTTTTATCCACCTTTGCCCTTAATGCCTCAGATACCTTCTGTAATTCCAAATTATTTTTTCAATTTACTTATTCTGTAATTTTTTTTCCTGAACTGTATACCTGTCTCAGATTTGAGAGTCATGGATCTTGCTATGCAGGATGAATGTTTGATACATGAGTTTCCCTGGATCACCTAAAATTTGTCAGTTTTTCAAGTTTACTACATAGGACACCACTTTGATGTTCAGGGATAGGGTGGACCTTTTGCTTGAGGAGATTCAGACTGATTAGCCAAAGAACTCATTGACTAAGCTGAACAATGTGTCATGGCAGATAAAAACTATGATGAGTGTGTACTCTCTAGAGCCTTGTTCAATTTTCAGATATATGAATCAGTCTATAAGATAGACAACCTCAGGTTAGAAATTTAGTACTTCAACATGTACAAATCCATGTTGTCTAGGTTGTGTTATACGCCACTGTAGAAATTACAGCAAAACCAAAGCATCAAATTTTAGGTCATCATATCTTTGCTTCTCGAGAAAAGGATCTCCTTTTCAAATTTTCAGGAATTTTACTTACTATCCTTTTGCTTTCCTTGGACAGAGCCCACCTGAGTGCCCAGGCTGAAATCCTTAGCTTTATCACAGCAGGCAACCTCGGTACTGACAACTGAGCAGGGCATGGTGTTTTCTTTGGTTCCTGGCATGTATATGCATGCCAGCCTGTTTCTCCGGTTTTCCTGCCCACTTAAATGAACAAGAGCAGCCAGGAAGCCCAGAGACATCTGAACACGTATGGTCTGGCCCCCAACTCAAAGGCAACACCTCAAGGTGCAAATTCAGCATTCTCTAATGTGATAGTTTTCCTCTAAGTAGGTTAACAGAATGCTCTGGAAATGAATCTTTTTTCTTTGCATGGTCTGTTTGAGGTATAAGCCTCAAGAGTGGTAGTTGCATGTCCAGATCACATAGCATTAGTTTGGAATGCAAAATCACCCCTCTTCTACAGTTCTCAGGTCCTCAAGAACACCTTGAGGTGTTCTGATCACCTATCTTAACACCCCGACATAGCCAATTTTGTTTTCTTCATACCACTTTTTACTGTATGAAATTACTTCATTTAGTTATTTATGGTCTGAGCTTCTCTGACCCACTAGAATATAAACTCCATGAGAGCAAAAACCTTGTCCATCTTGTTCTCAACTGTTTTTGCAGAGCCTAGTACATAACTAGTGCTCAGTATTTGTTAAATGAATGAGATAAAAGACAGAATTTCCTTTAAGCACTTCTGAACCTTGTCATCAAAATCCAGTTTGTTTATGTATTTAATTTTCTATTTTCTTTTAGCCACGCTGTGCAGTTCGCAGGATCCTAGTTCCCCGACCACAGATGAGATCTAGGTCTCCCCGAAGTGCGGAGCCCTCACCACTGGACTGCCAGGGAATCCTGGTATCCAGTTTTAGAGGGTGGCTTAGACTATGTTATAAAGGTGAGGGCGAGTCATGGAAGCTATGGGTTATACCCTCTTCAGTGAAATGGACATGTCTGCTTTCAGGGAAGGTATTAGTTGAATTAGGACTTCCCTGGGGGCTCGGGCGGTAAAGCGTCTTCCTACAATGCAGGAGACCTGGGTTCAATCCCTGGGTCGGGAAGATCTCTTGGAGAAGGAAATGGCAACCCACTCCAGTATTCTTTCCTGGAATATCCCATGGATGGAGGAGCCTGGTAGGCTACAGTTCATGGGGTCACAAAGAGTCAGACACGACTGAGCGATAGACTAATCCAAGTTAATCCATCCAAAGTCACTTCCCTGCTATAAAGACTTTACGAGGCAAAGGCAGCCCTACGTCATCATGGATATGGAGATAAATTAGAATTCAGCAAGGAGGGGCTAGTGAAGGGATGCCCTTGGCAGAGTCATGCTTTAGTTGTTTTCAAACCCAATATTAAATGGATGAGTGCTGTGAAGAGTAGAGGAAGCAGCTACATTGTTCGGCATAGACACTACTACGTCATTTTATTGGTTAATAATACCCTGGTTAAGGTCATGGAAGAAGGACCAAGCCAAAACAGAAATTGTGTTTAAGAAAAAAGATAGTTATATCTATATCATTGAGTGCACAAAATAAAGTTTGAAAAATCTGAATTTGTGTTTTCCTTTGTATTGGTATAATATTTACTTCCCATTTTATTTTTACTTGTATATAACTTGATTTTTCCCACTTCTATTTTCATTTCTCTTTGTTTCAAAGGACATATTTCCTATGATTAAAAGATGGTTCAGTGAAGCTCTTGCTACAAAGCAGTCACCACTTGGTCCTGCCTAGTCCACGGTCTCAACTGACCTCTCCCTGCTGTCAGTACACCCTTTACCATAGAGCACAATCCTCTCCTGGCAGGAAGCCTCTTCTCAAAGCTCCAGTCCCAAGCCCAGGACTCAGCCACCTGCTGCCTCTGCTACCTACACCAAGGTGTCCTGACTTTGGCCCCCGTCTAAGCACTGACTCACATTCCTTTTCTTGCTCCTGAAGCCCAGGCCTTTTAGCCTGTGTGGAACTCGATTTTCTCTGCCTGTGGTCTGAACTCTGCTCTCTGGAGTCTGCCCTAGCCCTACAACACAGACTCTGTTTTGTACTGATTGATACCCCTAGTGGTAATACTTGTTTGCCTTCAGCTTTATTTTCTAGAATTTCTCTGTCCATGTTCTATCCATCTGTCAGCCCTCCTTCCCCTCATTGCCTCAAGCTGGACATCCTGATGCTCGCTGTTCTCCTGGACTACCCCTGTGGTTTCCTCATGGTTCTCCAGCGAGCAGGTACTACCTAGAGGGCCTGAGGTCCTCCCACCCAACACCTGGACCTGGGGCCTCCCCACCCCAGCTCCACTCAGCCCACCATCAATCTGTCCTTCCCTATCCTGCAGCAGTTCACCTTGCTGCCTTTCTCTGTCCTGAGAGCAGTGGGTTTATAACCAATTACACTTTATTTTTTAACCAGATATACACAAATTCAGTTCAGTTCAGTCACTCAGTCGTGTCCGACTGCGACTGCATGAATCACAGCACGCCAGGCCTCCCTGTCCATCACCAACTCCCAGAGTATATGTTAGTATATATATATATATGTATATAGTTGCTTTTGTTTTTGCCTGGTTAAAAAATAAAATGTACTAGGTGCTTGCATGCATATATATATATATATGTATATACTTGTATCTGCATACAAATATATATATTATTAATATGTACATGTATAAACCATATCCAGTTCTACTTACCACTCCTAAACACTGATTCTACTCAAGAATTTTGTTGGCACTAGTAGTACAGAAATCCTAGCGTCTGGAGCTGAGTATGGTTACCTTGTGAATGACCATTCAAAGAAAGAAAAGGTGTCATGATAAAGATTCAAGCTGAGGTAACTGGGCAGGTAATAATTTTGGATCAGGAGTGCTGTGTTATTAACAGCCATACTATATCAACTATACGTGCTCGACATGGTTATCTAAATATATAGGTGTAGTGTGGTACCTCCAGTGTGCATAGACATACTAGTTCATCTACCACATATTTTGGGGTACTTAACCCTGTGCTAGATAGAAAGTTCTAGAGGACAAGAGCTATCTTTTTCTCACTCCATCATACCCCTAGGATCTAGCCTGCCGCCAGGCACACGAGTATGTATTCAATATTTACTGAATAAATAAATGTACTATAATGCCCAGTACATTCCTTCCCCTAAAAGCTTAAAACCTCATAAAAGTAAGTTGTGCACATAATTTCTTTACTTGATGTTTCTTTCTGAGTCAAGATTTCTTGTCCTTAAGACAGTCGCTAACTCATTTTGTTCTCTATTGATAGGCAGCCCTCACTCATTTCTTATATTTTTATCAACAAAAGCAGGGTTGACTTTTGGGGTTTTGTTTTTAGTATTTTTGAGGCTTAATTTTAAAGCACTTACCTTGATAGAATGAGAGTCTAAGAAATCCTGTAATGATAGCACGGAAGTATCACCAACTATAACTTTTTTTTTTTTTTTACCTGGGGCCTCCCCACCCCAGCTCCACTCAGCCCACCATCAATCTGTCCTTCCCTATCCTGCAGCAGTTCACCTTGCTGCCTTTCTCTGTCCTGAGAGCAGTGGGTTTATAACCAATTACACTTTATTTTTTAACCAGATATACACAAATTCAGTTCAGTTCAGTCACTCAGTCGTGTCCGACTGCGACTGCATGAATCACAGCACGCCAGGCCTCCCTGTCCATCACCAACTCCCAGAGTATATGTTAGTATATATATATATATGTATATAGTTGCTTTTGTTTTTGCCTGGTTAAAAAATAAAATGTACTAGGTGCTTGCATGCATATATATATATATGTATATACTTGTATCTGCATACAAATATATATATTATTAATATGTACATGTATAAACCATATCCAGTTCTACTTACCACTCCTAAACACTGATTCTACTCAAGAATTTTGTTGGCACTAGTAGTACAGAAATCCTAGCGTCTGGAGCTGAGTATGGTTACCTTGTGAATGACCATTCAAAGAAAGAAAAGGTGTCATGATAAAGATTCAAGCTGAGGTAACTGGGCAGGTAATAATTTTGGATCAGGAGTGCTGTGTTATTAACAGCCATACTATATCAACTATACGTGCTCGACATGGTTATCTAAATATATAGGTGTAGTGTGGTACCTCCAGTGTGCATAGACATACTAGTTCATCTACCACATATTTTGGGGTACTTAACCCTGTGCTAGATAGAAAGTTCTAGAGGACAAGAGCTATCTTTTTCTCACTCCATCATACCCCTAGGATCTAGCCTGCCGCCAGGCACACGAGTATGTATTCAATATTTACTGAATAAATAAATGTACTATAATGCCCAGTACATTCCTTCCCCTAAAAGCTTAAAACCTCATAAAAGTAAGTTGTGCACATAATTTCTTTACTTGATGTTTCTTTCTGAGTCAAGATTTCTTGTCCTTAAGACAGTCGCTAACTCATTTTGTTCTCTATTGATAGGCAGCCCTCACTCATTTCTTATATTTTTATCAACAAAAGCAGGGTTGACTTTTGGGGTTTTGTTTTTAGTATTTTTGAGGCTTAATTTTAAAGCACTTACCTTGATAGAATGAGAGTCTAAGAAATCCTGTAATGATAGCACGGAAGTATCACCAACTATAACTTTTTTTTTTTTTTTGGCCATGGTGCATGGCTTCCAAATCTCCAACCAGGGATCAAACCTGGGACCGGGGTAGTAAAAGCCCAGAATCCTAACCACTAGACTAGCAGGGAACTCCCTATCACTGGCTTTAAATTTAACATCTCTTCAACAAATAATGCTTAAGTTTTGGAGTTCGGTGTGCTCTTTAAAAAAGAACTTCCTCCCTTCTCTCATGGGGAAATAAAATCAATTATCCAATCAGTAATCAATAGCTGTCACTGTTTCTTTTAAAATGTACGTTTTACATTCAGTTTGTTACCCACTCTAAAATCTGTCTTCCTCATTGTATGCCTGAATTATACCAGCTACACTAGTTGGTCATTCCCTCTTGCAACTGATCTTGTTCCGTTTTTCCAGGTCTCACTTAATGAGACAGCACACTCATCACAGTCTGAGCACCACTATATGAAAGTATTCTGCCAGATCAGTGTCTCCACTTCCCACAGAATGAGCCACATTCATTTCTCCTTTTAATGCCATTCTCCTTCTTCCAATGCCCAAATACCACCTCTTGTAGGAACTCGTCTTTGACGGCTCCATCCTAAACCCCTTAGGCTTTTCTCTCTATGGTCTACATCACTGACTTTTTTTTCCGGACACTAGCTATTCCTGTGTCTTTCTCCAAAATATTATTTCATACTTTTATTCACTTACTTATGAATAGGGGTTTTCTAGCCTCCCGGGCTGGGGGAGGACAACATAGACAATATCGAAATACTCAAGGTATCAAAATAGTAGTCTTAAGAGGCTGGAACCTACCGATGCTGCTGCTGTTTAATCGCTCAGTCATGTCTGACTCTTTGCAGCTCCATGGACTATAGCCCACCAGGCTCCTCTGTCCATGGGATTCTCCAGGCAAGAACACTGGAGTGGGTTGCCATTTCCCTTCTCCAGGGGATCTTCCAGACCCAGGGACAGAACCTGTGTCTCCTGCTTGGCAGGCAGATCCCGTTGTGACAGCTAAGATTCTTGCCCCTGTTTTCAAGAGGCAATTGGAGGTGGGGGGCGGGGGGCATGTCACAAACTTCTCAATGCACCTGCTGTGCTGCCCTGTCGCTCAGGGTCAGAGAGCACTCCTGTGCCTCCTTCCCTTCTACCCTCTCCTGCCCCTGTTGTTGGCACAATTGCTATGGTCACTGCACTGAGCCCTTCGGGCAGCTACAAGAGGTGCCATCCTGCTTTTTGTGAAAGATGCTCCCGGGAGTGGCACGGTACACAACCGGCTCCCCAGCCCACGGAACACCGGGAAAGAGCCATTCCGAGGGCATGCAGGGAGCCAAGCCCCTTGCTTGCTTAAAGAACCAACTTTTTTTTTTTAGTATTAACATTATATATACCTCTACACAACATTATATAGCTCATGCTGCTGCTAAGGCACTTCAGCCGTGTCTGACTCTGTGCCACCCCATAGACGGCAGCCCACCAGGCTCCCCCGTCCCTGGGCTTCTCCAAGCAAGAACACTGGAGTGGGTTGCCATTTCCTTCTCCAGTGCGTGAAAGTGAAAAGGGAAAGTGAAGCCGTTCAGTCCTATCCAACTCTTAGCGACCCCATGGACCGCAGCCTACCAGGCTCCTCCCTCCATGGGATTCTCCAGGCAAGAGTACTGGAGTGGGTTGCCATTGCCTTCTCCGTATATATCTCATAGATACATTATAGATTATTATATAACATTGTATACCTTTCAGGGCATTTGGGGGAAATGAAAGTGGCAAGATGTATATTTGTCAGAATTAAATCAATTAGAATCCCATATAGGATGTGTAATTAATTAAAATTTTCATTTTGATTTCATATTCATCAGTGCAAATGCTCAACATAATTATTCTATTGTTATACTTGGAATAATACATCATGCCAATCAAAATTTACATATGTACCATATTTCATCAAGATAACAAGTATAAGCAACATTATTTTATGTACAACTAAGAAAGAAAAACACTGCCAATTAAATTATGACATATCATTAATTGTAAGACATTCTAATTTCAGAAGTGATAAAATGTCAAAAAGTGTGCATCTAAGCATTGATGAAACACAGTGTGTTTTAATGCATCTAAAAGGCAAATCACCACCATATAGTCCAGTAGTTTGAAATATTAAGTTTCTGGGTTTTTGGCATATAACTTATTTGTTTGTTATGCATGATCCTCGAATAATCACACTGTGAAAGTTAACCACAAGAGCAGAGACAGTACAGTTCAACTGCATATAAACATATAAAACAAACATGAATAACTTATGATTCAGTCACATAAAGTTTAAAAGAAACACTAGCATCCAGTCATGTAATGTAGAATTTGGATTACATTACAAATAAAAAATTAAGTTTTGGACAGCTGCTTATTCTGAAAATATGTGATGACAAGGAGAATGGACATATTTTTATCCTTGGAAAAATCAAACTAAACAATTAGAAAAATCTCAACAGTGCAGTAGAATGACTTTACATTTATCCCGGAAGCTGAACAATAGTCCTTGTTGCTTGTGGGGCCATCAGGAAAAGCCAGCTGTGGGTTTCTTTTTAGTACAATTAATTGCTTCCGCTGTATATAAAATTGAAAGAATTGGGTGCTTTAGTGCGGAAAAAGGATATCCTGTACACTGCTCCTATTTCCTCACAAAAGCTATTATTGAGCCTTTCGCCATTAATTCACATGCATTGGATTATCCTGTGATGAAAGACCAAGTGGCTTCTCATTTTTATAGTCTCTTATTCCTATTTATTTGGCACCTCTCTGGAGATACCTGCTCTTCTCCCAAGACTGGTTAATTGCTAGGATGTCAGAAGGTAGCTAATGACTGACTTCCTTTTCTGAGACTAATTGTGAGCTCATCTCTGTACTTTTTCTTAGAGTGGCATTTCTCATTGTTGAGAAATATTCTGAGTTCTGTTATTATTTGAAATGACAGAGGCAGCATGTTTAGTACCAATCTTCAATCCCTGCCACTGTTTACTTTGAGATCGCAAGTGACTCATTATAAATCCTCTGGATAAACCTGAACGGTCCAGTATACAACAACCTTTGCTAAGTGTGACTATGTAAATTTTAAATTAGTTAAAAGGAAATCAGCATTTAAAGGTCAGTTTCTCAGTCTCGGCTCACTAAGTGCTCAGTAGCCACATGAGGTTAGCGGTTACTATATTGGAAGAAGGCAGATACAGAACATGGCCATTTTCACACAAAGTTCTGTTGGACAGTGTTGCTATCAACTGTGGTCTGGTCCTCTCGGGCCTCGCGAGTAGTATCCGAACCCTGAATTGATGTTTCTGTGCTCACCATGGAAAACAAATGGTACAAAGGCTACTTTCAGGATCATCTCTGTAGTCTGTTACTTGAGAAGTTTCTCTGAGCATGTGGAGCACCAGAAACGGGGAGCTACTGTTCACCTGCTATAAAGTTACATAAGGTCTGGGAAGATCCCCTGGAGAAGCAAATAACGACCCACTCCAGTATTATTGCCTGGAAAATTCCATGGACAAAGGAGCCTGACAGCCTGCAGTCTACGGGGTTGCAAAGAGTCAGACACGACTGAGCAACTAACACACACACACACACACACACACACACACACACACACACACAATGTGTTCTTAACACAATTAAAAAAATTTTTTTTTTCTTTTTTAAATTATTTATTTTATTTGACTGTACTGGGTCTTAGTGGTGTCATGTGGGATCTAGTTCCTTGACCAGGGACTGAACCCAGGCCCCCCGCACCAGCAGTGTGAAGTATTAGCCGCTGGACCAGCAGGGAAGTCCCTATGTATATTTCTTAATGGTAGAAAATTGATGAAAATGCAAATAGTGCCTGTGGTATCTCCAGGTAGAGGGACTATGATTACTTTTTCCTTCTTTCTATTTATATGTGTTTGGGAGGTTTTATTCCTTTCTTAATTAGTAAAAATCACATTTAAGATCCTTAAACCCATTCATTTATCACCAGTTTCAAAGTGGTTTTATCCAACCCCTGCCTTAAGAGAGAAAGTAGTTATTTTGAACAACTGTTTCTTTAAAAATTAAACTCAGTCAGTAGTTTTTAGTTAAGAGATCTGTATTTCCTTCTCTTCTAGCATGAAAAGCATCAGAGAACTTGTGTGTAGGATGCCCTAGAGCCCTGATAAATAAAATTACAAAACATCCCTCAGGAAGAGATGGCTCATGATCACTAGCAATCCTCTCACCCAGGCATTTGTTGGGCATTTTGCCAGGTTATACATATTTCTAGACTATACTTCAGAGTCTCAGAATCAAGGCCCAACAGATTAAGGAGGCCTATGGAGCTGAAGAGGGCTCTGGTTTTACCATTGAAAAGAGAACCATAAAAAAAGAATTCCTTGTTTCCTAAAAGTTCAGGCATGATCACACAGGTTTAATTAGGAACAGCCAGCTGTTTATAGCAAATTACAAACTGCATAAGCAGACCTCAGTGAACACTCCCAAAGGATGTCCCATGAACCCTTACTTCTCCAAGTCCATATTCAGCAGATCTGGCTTGGTGAGGCAGGGTGCTGTGATGCCAGCAGAGGAGTATTCTAAAAGTCCCTTTCCATAGCTCTCCATGACCAAAGGAGATGGTCAGGAGTGCATGGAAAGCCTCTGCTTTTCTTTCCTTTTGTCCTTGAAATTTGAAGCCCATTCAGTGTTTTCCCGACTACTACTGCACCCACCCAGTAGAGAGAACTTCAGAAACAAGCGAAGCAACAAGATAAGAACACCAACTTTGGAGTCAGAATTCTGGCTGAACTTCCTAATTTTTGACCTTGGACAGAGTTTGTCAACCCTGAATCCCAGTTTCTTTGCCTATAAAATGAGGATAAATAATATTGACTTAATGAGGCAGATATGAGAATTAACCAAGAGCATTTGGAAAACTGATGGCATAAAATCAACACTCAATTATTTTTACTTACCTTTCCTTTCCCTTCTAGAAGGTGATTGGTCTGTTGGTGTTTCTCTTGAAGGGGAAGGAAAACAAACTGTAAAACTCTTAATGAGCCTTACTTCAAATACTGCCCAGTACAGTTCAGTAATTAGTATATGAGTTCTGCTTCAGCTTGGGCTGGGTTCCAGTTCTTTGCTCCAGCCTTAGCTCAGGAATTTCCTCCTCTAGAAAGCCTTTGCTACCCAATCCCAAGCTGAGTAAGTGGCTTTCCCAAGAAGTCCCCTGGCACTCCAAGCTTGTTTCTATCCTAATCGTTTACCTTCATTCTGCTTCTCAAAACAGGGTACCTAGCATTGAGCATGGAGTACAGGATGTTATAAGGCATCTTCTCCAGAGCATCAGTTTTATCTAATAATGAGTAAAACAAAGGGCATGTATATACTCTGAAGATACGATATTAGATAAGAAATTTCCCAATGGCAGAGGGTTCCTAGAAGACATGTGCTCACCATCCTTTGCTTTTAGATCTTCTTTGCAGAGAAGTCGGAGAAGCACGTATTGCCACATGGCAGTGAAATTACACAGCAGCTAGTCTGTTCCTTCCAGCAGACCATGAGCTCTGTTAGCACAGGCATTGTACCCCATTTGCCCCTGAATCACAAAACTTACCTACACAGCATTAGGCCTGTCTCAAGGCAGAGGCTCCAGGAATGCTTGTGGATCTGAAATCAACTCTCTGTCTTCTCCCAGTACTTTGGGGAAACTATAGCTTTTCCATCAAAGAGAGCAAGTTTGAAATTGTTTAACTGACAGGACTTCACATTGAGTGCTTGTTAGAGAGAACACAGTTCTAGCTGTACTTTTCGGAAAGTATTTAACCAATCAGACTTTCCCAACCTGGTAGGGTAGTTAAGGCTTAATGAGAAAAGATTCACAAAGTAAACTGAGCTTGGCACATAGAAGGTGCATGCAAAAAAAGCTTCTTTAGTTTTCTCTAAAGTGACTAATAATTAATTAATTCTAATCATTAATGTACAAATAAAGAGATGATTTTGGTTATTTCAATCATTCCAGGCAACTCAAAAGGGACCTGAGCCGCTGCCTGGGGCTTCTTCTACAGCACCCTGGTCCTTCTTCCTGAACTTCCAACCTAATATTACCACATCATCCAGCAGTTTCCTTACTGTCTCAGTGACTGTCACATTACACCTGGACTTAAAAGATAAGAGACAATTCAACTAGAAGGTGGAGAAAGGTAACCTCCTATTAGGAGAGTGAGCTACAGAGTCAGGGCCCATTTCAAGCCTTGCCTCACTAAGTAATCTGATTTGCTTTTCCAGCTCTATGCATGTCTTGATCCTGGTTCTGCAGACAGAACTGGGTCCTGGGCAAAGTTGCCAATTCCTAACTTAGAGAATGAGCCAGGGAGTCGGGATCCACAAATGGCTATGTCCTTCATTCTGTTTGTCTGGGTCCGGAGTAACTTTACTCAGAAACTAGTAAAGCTTAAGCTTCAGAGTCCCTCACTATCAAAGGCCTCTGTTTATGCTGAGAGTCGGTTAAAATGTTCTAGGTTGAGAAGTCAGGGTGTCATCAGGGAGCATTCTTATGTAAGCTTTTCTGATAAGTTGCCTAAGAGACTTCAGAAGAAAGAGACCTAGAGAGCCGTGATTCCAGGAATTTGATTCTTTCTTTTTATTCTAAATGAATACTCTGTAGTTTATTTTGTGTTTGAAATTTTATATTCTTTTTAAGGACGACTCCAAAAAACCCAAAGCTACTTTTCTCTATTGCCTCCCTACCCTACAGCTTACCAGAAAGTCATAAGCACAGGAGAGGGTTTCAGGGGCCTGTGTCACGACGACTCCATGAGAGGTGGACTCACCCTCAGTACCTGCGGTCTGTCTTCTCTCTCAGGAACCTGTCAAACACCTCGTACCAACTTCCTTCCACAAATGCTGGGACCCTCTAGCATTCCCAAGTGCTTTGATAGAAATAAAAAGATAAAGCCTCTATTAGCTGACTTCTCCCTTGATCTAAAAATGATTTTGAAATGGTTTTTTTATACCTGTTTTTATGCACTGATAGACTTGGTACTAGGGAGGGGTCAGGGGATAACTGACTTGCATATGGAAAGGTAGTCTGTTAAGAATTTTTCTTTTTTTTTTAAATATTAAAAAAAGTTTAACCGAAGTATAGTTGAATTTCAGTGTTTCAGGTATAGAGCAAAGTGATCCAGTTTTATGTATATATATTCTGTTTTGGATTCTTTTCCATTATAGGTTATTACAAGATATTGAATATAGTTCCCTGTACTATAAGGCATGTCCTTTAAGAATTTTAATGTTTTGGTGTTGTTTTTTTTTAAATAGAATTAGTTCGTGAAAAAAGGAACATGGATCCCAAGTAAATGATAACAATGATGGCCTACTTTTGCATTTCTGTTCCTAATGTTTCCAGTCTAATGCCTAACTGTAGATGGAGTTCTCATGATCATTGTTAGCCAGTTCAGCTCAGTTGCTCAGTCGTGTCCGACTCTTTGCCACCCCATGAATCGCAGCACGCCAGGTCTCCCTCTCCATTTCCAACTCCCGGAGTTCACCCAAACTCATGTCCATTGAGTCAGTGATGCCATCCAACCATCTCAACCTGTCATCCCCTTCTCTGCTCTCAATCTTTCCCAGCACCAGAGTCCTTTCAAATGAGCCAGCTCTTCGCATCAGGTAACCAAAGTATTGGAGTTTCAGCTTCAACATCAGTCCTTCCAATGAACACCCAGGACTGATCTCCTTTAGGATGGACTGGTTGGATTCCCTTGCTGTCCAGGGGCCTCTCAAGAGTCTTCTCCAACACCACAGTTCAAAAGCACCAATACTTCAGTGCTCAGCTTTCTTTATGATCCAACTCTCACATTCATACATGACTACTGGAAAAACCATAGCCTTTAATAGACAGACCTTTGTTGACAAAGTAATGTCTCTCCTTTTTAATATGCTGTTTAGGTTGGTCATAACTTTCCTTCCAAGGAGTAAGCGTCTTTTAATTGCATGGCTGCAGTCACCATCTGCAGTGATTTTGGAGCCCAGAAAAATAAAGTCAGCCACTGTTTCCACTGTTTCCCCATCTATTTGCCATGAAGTGATGGGACCAGATGCCATGATCTTTGTTTTCTGAATGTTGAGCCTTAAGCCAACTTTTTCACTCTCCTCTTTTACTTTCATCAAGAGGCTCTTTAGTTCTTCTTCACTTTCTGCCATAAGAGTGGTGTCATCTGCGTATCTGAGGTTACTGATATTTCTCCCAGCAATCTTGATTCCAGCTTATGCTTCCTCCAGCCCAGCGTTTCTTATGATGTACTCTGCATATAAGTTAAATAAGCAGGGTGACAATATACAGCCTTGACATACTCCTTTTCCTATTTGGAACCAGTCTTTTGTTCCATGTCCAGTTCTAACTGTTGCCTCCTGACCTGCATACAGGTTTCTCATTATTAGTCGGATAACCTTTAAAATATATTTTGTAGAGATTAAGTAGGATCGCATTAGTGAAGTTCACAGTTTTTAAAAAATACTTTGTTTTAAAAAGAAAGCAAATCTCAGAACGGTATGCATAGTATGATTCCAATTAAATGAAACACAATGTGGGTATGTATAGTTTGTGTGAGTATATATACAAGGATAGGTCTGTGTTTCCCAGATTTCAGAAAACACCACTGTGCTGTATCCACACAGAACTAATGTTTCCCAGACTTTAGACAACTGCATACAACCTTTTTTAAAAAATCTCGCTGCACTGTGGGGCTTGCGGGATCCTAGTTCCCTGATCAGGGATGAAACCCAGGCCCCCTGCAGCAGAAGTGCAGAGTCCTAACACGGGACCACCAGAGACATGCTTGCACACGAGCTTTGGCCATACTCATCCAGAACTACTCGATGAACAGCTTTGACACTTCTTTCCAAAAGCTTTATAAGGAAAATAAACTTTATTCTAACACAAGGTGGCCTCTTTGCACCCGGCAGGTGTATGAAAACATTGTCTGCCCTGACTTACCGCTGCTTACAAGGCCCTCTGTGCTCTTTGCCACCCCTCCTGCAGCGCTTTCCTTACCTCTGCCCTCAAGCCTTGTCCCTTCCTCGTGCCAAAACTGTACCCTGGAAGCCTCCACGCTTCTTTCCCCTTCAACCTCAACTTTTGGTGTGGTTGGTTTCTTCTCATCATCCAGACCCCAGCCCAAGTATCACTTCGCAGCCAGGTCTTCACTGACCACTTGACCAAAAGTAGCGTATGCCAGCCCCCAGTACATCGCTTTATTTTCCTGTAGCACTCAGTACTGGAAATTGTACTGATTACATGCTATTTGCTTACCGCTGGTCTCTTCCCTTCAGTGGGTAAGCTTTATGAAAGCACGAATCTTGTCTGTACTGTCATCGTCCATCCCTACACAGAGCCTAGCAATTCAGTGAGTGTTCACGGAATGAAAAGTAATAATTCTGAAATATTATTCAATGCTAAAAAGAAATGAGATATCAAGCCATGGAAAAATATGGAGGAAAATGAAATGTATACTGCTAAGTCAAAGAAGCCGGTCTGAAAAGGCTACACACTATGATTCCTACCATATGACATTTTGGAAGGGGAAAATCTATAGAGACTGTAAAAAGATGAGTGGTTGTCAAGGGTTAAGGGGGAGGGAGGGATGAGTAAGTGGAGCACAGTGAATTCTTAGGCAACTACATATGGTATTATAATGGTGGACACATGTCATAATACATTTGTTCAAACCATATAATGTGCAATACCAAGCGTGAACCCTAATATAAACTATTGACTCTCGGTGATATGGAGGTGCCCATGTAGCTTCACCAGCTATGACAAATGTAGATTCTGGTAGGGGATGCTGAAAATGGGGGAGGTCTTCCCTGGTAAAGCGCCTGCCTACAACGCAGGAGACCTGGGTTCGATCCCTGGATTGGGAAGATCCCCTGGAGAAGGAAATCGCCACCCACTCCAGTATTCACGCCTGGAAAATCCTATGGACCAAGGAGCCTGTTGGGCTACGGTCCAAAGAGTCGGACACGGCTGAGCGACTTCACTACACTTCACTACTACTATGCCTGGATGGGGGCAGGGAGCATATGGGAAATCTGCATACGTTCTGCTCAATTTTGCTATGAACCTAAAACTGCTCAGGGGCTTCCCTAATAGCTCAGCTGGTAAAGAATCCGCCTGCAATGCAGGAGACTCTGGTTTGATACCTGGATTGGGAAGATCCACTGGAGAAGAGATAGGCTACCTACTCCAGTATTCTTGGGCTTCCCTTGCGGCTTAGCTGGTAAAGAATCTCCTGCAATGCGGAAGACCTGGGTTGGGAAGATCCCCTGGAGAAGGGAAAAGCTTCCCATTCCATTCCTGCCTAGAGAATTCCATGGACTATATAGCCCATGGGGTTGCAAAGAGTCGGACAAACTGAGCAACTTTCACTTTCACTTAAAACTGCTCTAAAAATAAAGACTATTTAAAAAGATATACTGACCCAAATTATGGATAGTTTTAAGTGTGTAAGTGATCACTGAGTCACGTTGCTGTACATCAGGAACTAATCCAACATTGTAAATCAACTATACATCAATACAATTTTTTTTAAAGCTTCAGTAATAAAAACGAAAAACAATGCTGTTATGAATGTAGGAGTGCATATATCTTTCAAATCAGGGTTTCTGTGTTCTTTGGATACATACTCAGGATAGCTAGCTCATATGGTGGTTTTAATTTTTGGAGGAAGATTGTTCTCCACAGTGGCTATATCAATTTATAGTCCCAGCAGCAGTGTATAATTGTTTCCTTTTCTCCACATCCTCACCAGCATTTATTTCTTGTCTTTTTCATAATAGCCTTTCTCACAGGTGTGAGAGGATATCTCACTGCGGCTTTGAGTTATATTTTCCCAATAATTAGTGATGATATCTTTTCATGTGTCTGTTGGCCATCTATATGTCTTCTTTGGAAAAATAGTTATTCAGATCCTCTGCCCGCTCTTTAATCAGGTTGTCTGCCTTCCTGTTCTTGAGTCGTATGAGTTCCGTATGCATTCTGGATATTAATTAATCCCTTACGAGACATACAACTTAACAGATATGGCCTTTATTATGCTGAGGAATGTTCCCTGTATACCTGCTTCGTTGAGAATGTTTCTTACAAATGGGTGCTGAATTTTGGAAAATGCTTTCTCTGCATCTGTTCAGATGATCATATGATTTTTAGCCATTGTTTTACCAAGGATGTATCATGCCGATTGATTTGTGGATGTTGAACCACCTCTGTATCCCTTTAATAAATCCCACTTGATTGTGGCGTATGATCCTTTTATGTTATTGGATTTGGTTTGCAGACATTTTTTTAAGGATTTTTGCATCTGTGTTCATCAAAAATATTGGCCTACAATTTTGCTTTTCTGTGGTGTCCTTGTCTAGTTTTGGTATCAGGGTATGCTGGTTTTGTGAAGTGTTGAACAAGCAATTTGTATTTGGTCCACAATCCCTCAGTGAAGAAACTTTGTTATCAGGTAATACTACCAAATTCTGATTCACATGGTTCATACTTCTGGGATATTTGTGTAATATTTATTCTTGCTGCTGGCTTTCCCAATGTATTTTTTCTGGATGAACAAGTTGAAGGAGTTTATAAAATGACACGGAAGTGAGGAATTCTGACCCCACTCTACTGCTGATAATAACAACTAACATTTGCATTGAAATTTTCTTCCCAAAGTTACTATATTTGGCTCTCAAAATAAAATGCAAGTGTTATATTAATAGCTTCATTTTCAGGTCGATAGGCAGGCTTAGAGAGAGTCTTCTGATACCACACTGGTGGTATTAGATCAGCCTTGATCTAAACACTGGTCTTACAATGTCAAAGTCCATGTTTATTTCATGGCACGTGGCTGCCTCCCTAGCTGGTTGTGTGTATGCTGGGAAGCCACTTCCCCTTTCTGAGACTGAGTTCTTACATCTAGAAAATACCCAGGTGATCTCTTGGATTCTTTCCAACTTTAAATTCTGTGCCTATGAATCTTTTTTCTCCATCATCTATTTGAAAAATTGCTAAAGCTTTAAAAAGTACTAAAATAAGATTTTACTTCTACTTGTTACTGTATGGCTATTTGAAAATCTGATTCGGGCATTAAAAGTCAAATAAGTTATTAAAAAACATCTTTTTCTTTTACAGTAATGCCTAGAAACAGAACATCTCAAAAAAGAATGAATTGGTTGTGCTGAAGGTCCCTCAGAGGGGCCTTAATTATTCTTAAAAAAATGCCATGAGGGGATTTTACTCTGAGCTTATGTTAGGACAAAAGGCATGGAAGAGAATATACTTTTCTAGAAATGAAGTTATTTAGAACAGAATAAAAAGAAATAAATATGAAATAGCTAAATAAATAAATCTTTCCGAAAGGAAAAGGCCAAACCTGGTCTTTAGGTTATTATTTACTGGTAAATTCACTTTGTTGCATAACATCTGTATTATTCATGTATCCTTCTTTGTTTAAACTGCTGTTGGACTACACAATCAAAAGAGCAGATGAGTTATTTGTTTTTTCTCCTTAGGGCATTTTGTTTTCTCTCAAACTTATATTTGCAGTCATAGAGACGTAACCTACTTTTGGTTATCACATGAAAAACTTTACACAGAAAAATCTGTATTTGCGCATCCGTTTGGGGTTTTATTTTGCTAAAAAGAATTCACACAGGCCAAAAACAAAAAAACATGCAAAACATTTTTGTGCACACTTTTACCACACTATATTCCATTTCTGAAATGTTAAAATTAAAAATTCCAAAGCAAGAGTACTTAGGTTGAAAAGTTAACATTATAAAAGCTAGACTTCTAACACAAACACTGCAGACATAAGTCACTCAGTTGCAAAAAGTTAATGTTTATAAATGTTAAATAAATGTCAACAATGAGGAGACAAGAACTGTAGATCCAAAGTGTATTCCTCACCGTGAACTATTAAAATTTGTGTTTGGTGTTGTAGGACATCCATGATGTTAACTTGAAGTAGCTACAACCTTAATCCAACCAAACCCTATGCCAAACTTAAAAACACTGAGGGAACCATATTAAAAATCACCTCCTTTTCCTGCTACCTTTAAAATGTTTTTGTTGTTGATTTTGGGTTTGGGTAATTAATAGTCCCTCAGAATATACACTAGCTGTGAAATATAGAAAAAAGGCTTCAATAAATGACTATGATGAAGCTTACCTTTGAGATTTCACTTTTCTTTTTAATGATCATATGCTTTTTAATGGCCACACTGGTGTGTGTGTATGTGTAAAATCTTTTAAATGATATTTTTTGGGAAAAAACTCTAGGGAACTTTATTCCCTTTCCTTGAGACCAGTCTTGATAATTTAATAGTTTTTTGTTGTTGTTTTTTTAAGAAAATCTGCCTAGAGTCTTTCTGTACAGTCAGCAACCTCCTTGTCCCTGTGTATTTGAACTTTCCAAAAATAACAGAATGCTTGCTTGCAACTCCTGAAAAATCTCTAGGCACTCCCTGCAGATGTTACTCTGCCTGTGCTTTATAGTCACTTTCTCCCTGCACCAAAGCTAAAGAAGGGCCCTGTGGTAGGAGCACATTTATGTCCCTCCTGGTGTTCCCTGGGGGACGTTAGTGGCTTCACTCTTGGGAAAAAAAAAAAAAAAATGGGCCTTCTGCTAGAGACAAATCCTAGCTGCTTCTTTCTCCCTCAGGTAGAAAGGCAGTCCCCTGGAAGCCTCAGTTCTCAGAAGAAAGAGTAGTCTAATGAATTCTCATAAACTATTTCAAACGTGCAAAGAGAAAATCCAAAACAGGAGTGAGGAGAGGGTAGCGGTGATTGGAAGATGGCCTAAATATTGTGCTCAAGTGAGAAACATCTGCTCAAACCGCCTCCTCTGATGCCAGGTTCAGTGAGCATAACAGCGCTTCCTAAAAGGGAAAGAGACGATAACCATTTCCAACCTCAGAAACTAAGCTTCTCTCTATCACCAAACAGCTCTAACACGCTCGCTTAACTCAAACTATCACTAATACTTTAAAGAAGTATGGAGATCCAAGTCTATTTCAATAAATGCTTAAACAATTGCTAGGTCAACTCCGCTCATACTTTTTTCAAAATACTAGCCAAAATGGCAGACGTGTCTATATCAGGCCACCTTTCCCTTCCAGCAGGCAACACAATTGTTTACAATCCATGTGCTGCATTTAAAGGAAGATACGATAAGGATGGAGCAGCTCTGGAGTGGGAGGTCCTGCCAGCTCGTGTGTTCTTACTGAGGCTGGCAGAAAGGAAGGTTTCTCTTTCCCACTGGGAGTTTGGGCATGCCCTCAGCCTATCCTGCCATCCTGTTTCAAACACTGTCTCTCTCTTCTTTTCTGCAGGTCATGAAGCCTGTTGAGGAAAGGGATATTGAAGAGGACCTCAGCAGTGAGCACTCACAGGACTGGGACTGAAACGCACACACAAGGCTACACATCCATGCTAACGAGCCTCATCAAGCCAAACAGGGGCCAAACACAGCCCAGAGTTATTGTGTAATCTCCTCTCACACACAGCAAAGCAAAACTGGAGGAAAACCCAATTCCACTTGCCCACCACAAGTCAAAAAGCAGCTGAGCGTTCTGGGGACATTGGCTGTTTCAGGCTAAAAGAGGGTGGCAGAGGAGCCCTTCTTCCCTCAGCTGTCTGCAGCATGAGCCCGATCCTTTCCCGAAGCCCTGTCGATTGCCCAGAGGCTCCCAGAAGACATCCCTCCAACGTCTGGGCTCCCATGAGATGTTCAAGCCCGTGCAAGGTCTGAAGTCTGATGCGCCGAGGTAGCTCCATGACGCGAGGAATGGAAGAACACTTCCTTTTTTGGTGAGGAAGGCCCCATCGGTCTTAGCTAACAAGCTCTCAGCTACGGCTCTAAAAATACCCCGCAGTGAGAACTGTTTGGCACTTCATTTTGTTTGTTAGAGGAGCTCTAAAGAACTCCACAGAAAACTTCAGATTCTCCACAACTGCTCTGAGCTCTGTCCCCGCTCTGGTGACCTCAGGGAAGTGCATCGCTTTGGGAAAGTGACTTTTTCTTTTTCACTTTTGAGTTCTTGGAATTCTGTCCTCAACGTGTGAAGTACAATTCCAGTCTTGGATTAATTACTAGCTTGGTTCAGGAATCTTCATTCGGCTTCTAGTCTGAACTATGCAAATACACGATCTGTGTGCAGAAGAAACGACTAAAATTATACTTCAAAAGGGCTCAGGCGCTTCCTGTCTTCTCCCTTTCCCCCCAAAAAAGAAACATCAGGCTCCTTCATCCTCCGTTGCAGCGGCAGGAGCAGCTCCCTGCCCGTCCACGTCAGACGCCCTGGGCTCCTACACGTTGATGGCGTGTGCGTGCTTCTTGCACAGCGGCTTGTCCTTCTTGGAGTAGAACGGCTGCCCCTCCAGGTTCACGTGGCAGACCTGAGACAGAAAACAGACGGGCATGGAACAGTCCAGGAGACAGGGGGGCATGAGCAAAAGACCTCAGCCATCCTTTAAGACAAAGCACTGTCACAGAGAGACGGGAGAAAAGGCAACAGCCAGCTTCTCCTCACAACAAATGCTTCACAACTAAAGCAGTATATGCACAGCATTTACACTCAGTCCTGTCTGACTCTCTGTGACCCCACTGACTATACAGTCCATGGAATTCTCCAGGCCAGAATACTGGAGTGGGTAGCCTTCCCCTTCTCCAGGGGATCTTCCCAACCCCAGGATGGAACCCAGGTCTCCTGCACTGCAGGCGGATTGTTTACCAGCTGAGCCATAGAGGAAGCCCAAGAATAGTGGAGGGGGTAGCCTGTCCCTTCTCCAGTGGATCTTCCCAACCTAGGAGTTGAACTAGGGTCTCCTGCAATGCAGGCAGCTTCCTTACCAACTGAGATATCAGGGAAGCCCAAAGCAGTATAGATAGGTTGAACTATTATTAAAGACTTCCAAAGAGGAACATGGAATAAGCTCAAGTTAAATTAAATTAAATTAAATTAATGGAATACAGAATATATACACAATAAAGGTGATCAATGTTGTGTGTGTTTCCTAAGTCACTCAGTTGTGTCCCACTCTCTGCGACCTCATGGACTGTAGCCCACCAGAGTCCTCTGTCCATGGGATTCTCTAGGCAAGAATACTAGAGGGGGTAGCCATTCCCTCCTCCAGGGAATCTTTCCAACCCAGGGATTGAACCCAGGTCTCTTGCATTGCAGGGAGATTCTTTACCATCTGAGGCGACCAAAGGAGATCAAAGCAGTCAGTCAAAGGAAATCAACCCTGAATATCCATTGGAAGAACTGATACTGAAGCTGAAGCTCCAATACTTTGACCATCTGATGCAAAGTGCTGACTCACTGGAAAGACCCTCCCTGATGCTGGGAAAGAGTCAGGGCAGCAGAAAAAAGGGGCAACAGAGGATGAGATGGTTGGATGGCATCACCAACTCAATGGACATGAGTTTGCGAAAATTCTGGGAGATAGTGAAGGACAGGGAAGCCTGGCGTGCTGCAGTCCATGGGCTTGCAAAGAATTGGCCACAACATAGTGACTGAACAACAACAGTTAAGATGATCAATTGATGATATCCACAGAGGTGATCAATATGTAAAGAAATAATATAAACTGTCAGAAAAATGATCCTCACTAATAATTAAAGGAAAAATAAATTAAAACCTCTGTGAGATACCTGGTAACCTAGCAAAATAAACAAAAAGCCTCAAAAGCTCGTCACCTTTAGCCCATGTGACTAAAGCCAGAAAGAAAAAAAAAAAATGATCAGTCGAAAGTCAGCAATATCAAAAGAGATCAGGCCTACTTGTCACTGTTTAGGGAACGTGAATCAGCCCAGCCTTTGGCAAGGGATGTGGCAACACTGAAGAGAAGCCACAAAGACGTGCCTGCCCTGCACCCCAGTAACACCACTCTGGATAATGTCATCTTACAGCAACTATTGCAGAGAACAAGAAAGCAACATATGCTCAACTGCAAACCAGGTAGCCAGTAACATTTCTCTCAAGGGGATGATGATTAAGTTAATTTTTATGGTGCATTTTCCCAATGAAATGCCACCATGAAATGTAAATCAAATATGGCAAAGTATATGCAGGAAAATATTACATGAAAAAAAAGGCAAAATTATATACCCCCTTGATGACAACATGTGTGTGGAGCTTAAAGACGGAAACAAAGCAGAAAGGAAAGAGATCAGTAGTCTTTGTCAATGTGGACAAATATGATACCAGACACTCTGTATACACGATCTCATTTAATTTTCACAAAACTTAATGGGATAGGTATGACTCTTCTCTATTTCACAATTGAAAGTTAAGGCTCAGAAAGGCCAAGTATCTTGCTCAAGTCATAGACCTAGTTAAGTTGTAGAACCTAGGAATCCATATTCAGGTTGCAAGACTCCATCAACTTCTAAGCTCATTTTCCCCGTACCTCACAGCAGAGAGGGACTATGTTTACCTGGAATTGTTCTGGATTTACAGACTTGTATCAGGGTAGCTCACTAAGCCCATGTCAGCTAGGAGAGCTAGTCCTCATCTTCCTTTCTTACTAATTCTTTTTCAAGTTACGGGAAAATATAAGCTCATTAAAAGTGATTTGGAAATATAAAGTGATGGAAAGAGGACCAAAAAAATCCCTAAAAGTTTTCCAATCAAAATATTGCTTTCCCAAAATTAAAAGCATGTTCCACTTAGATACAGACAGCTTCATGGGGCACTCAGTGCTACCCTGGGCTAGTTTGGGGGAAGGCATAATGGTCCTCTGTGATGATCTCCAGAGGACGGGAGTTGCCTGGTTTCTTTGAGTAGATCCTGTGGGCAGTGCTGTGGGTCTTTCATACCAGACTGGAACTTATTTATAATCTCAGCTAAGCAACCCCAAGCTTCACTGCTTCTACTGGGCTCTCTCTGGGACTTGCACCATATCATGATTCTCAGACGAACACAGAAGGCTCGAAGGCGCAGACCCACGCTCACCTCTGTGTGATTTCCTCTGCACGTGACGCCGACTGCTCATCAGCCTGCCCTTAGAGAACACGCCTTCTGTGCCACTGTCTTCCCTGAACCTCCTCCAAGTCTCTTAGATCTTTCTAGAAGTTGGGTAACCAGATTTACAGGCAGCATCTTAGGATCAGGCAAGCTATGGCTTGAAGGTAAGGCAAGAGAGCCCTGAACTGTGCTTGTGGAGCCATGGCCCTGCAGGGGACACCCCCCAAGCCAGTATATTTATATGGCTTTGTCCTTTTCTGGAGGGGAGGTCCTGATGTAATTAAAAGACCCTAAAAGGTGCGGCCTCACTTTCACTTTTCTCTTTCATGCACTGGGGAAGGAAATGGCAACCTACTCCAGTGTTCTTGCCTGGAGAATCCCAGGGACGAGGGAGCCTGGTGGGCTGCTGTCTATGGGGTCGCACAGAGTCGGACACGACTGAAGTGACTTAGCAGCAGCAGCAGCAAAAGGTGATTAGAGGTGTTCAAAGGGTTGGAAAATCAGAGTGCTATGGACTGAATTGTGCCCCCACCACTAAATTCACATGTTCAAGTCTCAACCCTGAGTACCTCGAGCCTACCCAGAACAGGGAAAGCAGTGACTTTATAGGGAAATAGGGTCTTTGCAGATTTAATTAAGATGGAAGTTAAGATGATGTCATATGGAGTAAGTTGGGCCCTTAATCCGATATGACCAGTTCCTTATAGGAAGGGGAGATGAGGACATAGAGACAGACAGCTGTACAGAGGGGAACGTCATGGAAAGACACAGACACACAGAGGGAAGGCGACCGTGTGGCGATGGAGGTCGGGATTGGAGTGACACAACCACAGCTCAAGAAACACCAAGCACTGCTGGGGACCACCAGGAGCCTGAGAAAGTAGGGCCCTGCTGACACCCTGGATTTGGGCTTCCAGCCCTCAGAACTGGGAGAGAATAAGAGTTTCTGTTGCTTAAGCTGTTCATATTGTGGCATTTTGTTTCGGTAGCCTTAGCAAACCAATATACAGAGTGAATGCAAGGCACCCCACAAATGGGAGGGGATATAGACATGCAGTGTAAAAGCTGAAGTGAATTGCAGTGAACTTTATGACTAGAGTTGCTCTATGTCATAAGTCTATAAAAAGTACTCAAGTTTAAACTATATAGATCTTTCACATATTCCTAAAATTTATCTTGAGCAGCTCTGGTTTAAAAAAAAAATAGCCCTAGTAGCACATTAACTTTCCCAAATAAAGTTTAGTCAATTACAAACTCATGTTATGGAGTTTTATCAGGGACAACTATTTTCTGACTCTAATGTGGAGCCTAAGTGTTGGCATGCTTATGGTCCTATCCCTTCCCTAAACCAAAGCCCTGGCAAAGAAAACGTCAGTCTCACGGTAAAAATGACCTGGCTATTCAGCAGAAATAAACTGCACGTGGTTAATACTAATCTAGGACTTATCTCCTGGCAACTGCATATCAAGAACAGGACCATGTAGGAAAATGAAATTATATTTAGTCCTGCCTTCTAAAGGCTCAATCGAAAGAAATCTTACCTCAGCTTTTCATAGGATTAATCAATAAGCTCTGATCTAATGTTCATGGTGAGCATTTGGGGGAAAACCCTTGAATCACGTCGTCATGTCTTAAACAACTTATAACCATGAGAAGTCATCTGCCTCTATTAAATCCAGACATCATTCGATCCTCACACCGCACTGCTGGTGAGGCAGGCTACTGGTCTGCCACATCCCGACACACTCCTCCGTCCTTAATGAACTGGAGCGTAACAAAGCCATGTTGGTTCATAAATCATTATTAGTAATAAAGCTTGGCTCAACTGCGACCTATCAAGGCCTCATGGCATTTGCCAGCTTTTAAAGAAGATAGGATATTGGAATAAGAGTTGAAAGGTGGGGGGTTTGTCATCTGGCCCCAGTTGGCCGCTCCAATCCCTTCTCAGGAAGTCGGAACACCAGGCTGAAAACATACCGCGCAAATGAAGCAGGTGTCGTGCCAGGTGTGCCCCAGGGCCTCAATGAACTTGTCACCAGCCTCCACCGGGAAGTCACAGCCATGACACTTGGTGCTGAACAGATTGACGTAGTCTGAAACGAAAAGCAGAGTCAGGACCAGCCACACCAACCCAGTGCCAGAACAGCCCCCCAGATCACTGAGCTTGAGGCCGTGATGAACCCTAATTGGTTACTTGTCGTCTGGCACACAAAATTCTCAGTTACATGATTGGTCTTTTCCTTTTCCAATAATTTGCACTGGGGTTGTGCAGATTCAGGCTAGTCACCACTTTGAGCTGGTTTGATTTGCAAACACTTTCTGGAACTGTCATTAACTTTCTGCAGCGTGAGTTTCTCTGCCTCTGTCACCTCTTTTGGCCCAGAGACCAATCCTCCCAAAGAAAAAGCAATCCTATTTCCCAGCAACTATGCTTATTTGGAGAAATGAGAGCCTTAACATTTTTTTAGAGTCATGGAATGTTCTTTGCTTGGTTATTCTTCTGTCGTGAGGTATCTGTGTTGATAATAAATGTTCACTACAAGAAACAGTATTTGAGTTACTGTGTCAGAAGTAATTCCCCTCCCCCAGCCAAGAGGATAATAATACCAAATATTATTTATGTAATGCTTTAGAGTTTACCAGGAATCTTCACATAGATGGTCTTATTTGCTCGTAGCTCAATGTCAAGGTCTAAGTATTAGTTTTGTTTGTACTCCCAGCACAGTGCCTGGCACACAAGTTGGTACTCAACACATGTATGTCAAATGAATGAGTGAATGAAAGAATCAGTAAATCAGTGATTTGGAAAAAAAAAGATAAGTCAATGAATGAACTTAATCTTTGCAAGATTACTTTTGTTTTTTTGGGTGAGGAAACTGAGGCTCAGAGAGGTAAAGGCTGTAGCCAGAGCCACACGGGTGAGATAGCAGGCAGGCGCCGAGCTTCCCAGCCACAGACTGTCCCGGCTGGGTCACAGGCAGCACTCCCAATGCACTCACCGTAGAACTCTTCCAGATCCTTCTAGAAAATCTTCATGCCTTTTACAAAGCCTCTATCCCCCTATAAGTGGACTTGTCTTTCCAGCTCTGCCACAGCTGGCTTTTCCTTATACCGATTTTCTGCTCTGATCTCCTTGTGGCAAGTGTGCCTGATCACTGTCTTAAACCGCTGCCGAGAGTCAGCATGTAGGGGGGCCATGAACTTGGATTCCGAAGAAAGACAGACCTGGGCTCAAATCCCACCTGTATACAGGAATTGTTCAAATCTGGGGCAAGTCGCCGGACTTCTTAGTGCCTCAACTTTTTCATCTATATAATGTGAACAACTACAGATTCAATATAATACAGTATGTGAAGTACTAGGCACCAAAACTGTTGGCTTTCATTTTGAATGCCTTTAAGATGACGAAAGGAGGGAAGGGAACACACTATGTGCTAGTACGAGTGCTGTTTTATGTTTCCTATTTAATCTTCACAGTAGCTCTGCAACGAACTATTATTTTCATTTTAAAGACAATGAACTTGGCTGTAACAGTTCCATCATGCAAGTGGTCAGGAGCCTGCTGGACTCCAAAGGTCATCCCATCTCCCTGACTTCACGCTATTTCCAGTTATCTATTTGCCATGAAGCTTTGATAAGTTATATCTCTTGCATATTTTTTCCACTGTATGGTTTCCTTTTTCGGGTTTAATTATACTTTGTCATGCAAATACTCTTACATACATCGCAAGCCATCGATCTTATTTCTGATAAAATACTTAATTTCTTTAGTAGGCAAAAATCGATCGCCTCACCAGGTAGGAAAACATCATTCTGCTTCCTTAAGAGGTGATAGCAAGTTTATGGTTCGCTCTGTGCTCTGCAGGAAGTTACTAGTGTGTGATGAGAAGCAGGACTATAGGCCAACCCACTTCCACTTGAGGGAAAGCCCTGCACCCTGTTTGTGAGTTCTCTTTCATTCTGCCCAGCTGGTCTCCAGATGCCCTGGATTCTTTCCTCCATATTTGTGCCTCTTTATGAACCGGGTTCTGCACTCAGAAATCCCTCCCCACTTTGTCTACCTGAATCTCTGCAATCCTTCGGGCAGCCTTCCTTCTAGGAAGGCGTCATTCCTCTCCCACCCAAGGGAGATGAGACAGCCTTCCTGAGGGCTTCTCCTGGACGTCTCTCCCTCCCCCTTCATTCATCACCCACCCGTCTATTCACTGTCTCTTCACTGTCCGTTTGCGTGCCAGCGTATCAGACGTTGATGGGTCTGCCTGAGGTTTTTCAGGGCAGCGACCTTCTTCTCTACACTTAGCGCCCTTCACAGCGACTGGCACACGTTTGATGGTGAAATGATGAATGGACAAAGATATCTTTCAAACAGTCTTGTTAAATTTGATTCCTTTTGCTGTTGTGCAGCCCGTTTCCCCCTCCCCCCCCAGATTAAGCTCTTGCTTCCCTCATGGCTCAGACGGTAAAGAATCTGCCTGCAATGCGGGAGACCCAGGTTTAATCCCTGGTTGGATCTGATTTCCAACCTGGGTTGGAAAATCCCCTGGAGAAGGAAATGGCAACCCACTCCAGTATTCTTGCCTGGAGAATCCCCATGGACAGAGGAGCCTGTTGGGCTACAGTTGACGGGGTTGCAAAGAGGTAGACGCGACTGAGCGACTAAGCACAGAACCGCACAAGCTCTTGCAAGGGCTTGAATCTATTTCTGGACTGTCTAGTCCTGTCTACTGATTAATTTTGCTTTGTTTTATTTTGAACGTGTCTTTGTACTCTCTGGAGAACTGCCACTTTGTTCTGGAATTTGGTATCACAGGTCTGACTCTAATACATTGTTAATTAATTAATTATTGGCCTCACAGCCGATGTGGCGTGTGGGACCTTAGTTCCCCAACTAGGGATGGAACCTGTGCCCTCTGCATAAGAAGTGCAGAGTCTTAACCACTGGACGCCAGGGAAGGTCCCTCATATTTCCCTATAATAATAAAAAAAAATGACAAGGTCAGAACCAAACACAATATCCCATGGTATTATACTGGGGACCTTCCTCAAGGCTGACTCTGATGTTTTATCTCAAGGGTAGGTTAACCAATCAGGCTTGATTTTAC
Organism: Madoqua kirkii; assembly: GCA_006408675.1. NCBI lineage: Eukaryota > Metazoa > Chordata > Mammalia > Artiodactyla > Bovidae > Madoqua > Madoqua kirkii. The sequence continues at coordinate 29,546 of SJYC01067852.1, forward strand.
TGCACTATCGGGTCATCTGGCTCTGCTTTCTTTACTTTGTTCATAAGAGTGTCACTCTTTATCACATTCAACAAGCATACTAAATTTCTAATGCTCTTGCTGGAATAAAAATCAGATTATGTTACTTCTTTACTTTAAAACATCTCAGTGACTCCCACTTCTTAAGGGCCTGGTTTCAAACTGTGCTTCTTGGAGAGCTGTGGGTCTCCCGAAACCATGAGAGGGACGATGCCTGTTGCCCATTCACCACGAGCAGGGGCTCTGTCAAGAACTCTGTGACCATTATCTCAGCCAATCCTCACAACAGCCTCTGAGAGTTAGGTGAGGAAGGAAGAGACTCAGAAAGGGTAAGCGTCTGATCCACCATCACGCTGCCTGGAAGTGACCCCTTAGGGACTTCAGTCAGGGTCTCTCAGGGTGCCTGGGGCTGAAACTAAATCTGCTTCCTTGCAGTCTTTTCTTAACACCTTGAGATCCTTTTTACTCAAAATATCATTTTTGAAAATCTTTTTTTGGGGATTGGTAGGGAGGAGAGCAGTGGGAAGAGAATAGACCTATTATTCTTTCACAAGCCTCAGACATTAATTGTGACTTATCACACATTATGAAAGCTATAATGCTTTTAGTTGACTAATAATAGCAATTTGTACTGGAACCACAGCATTTTTTTGGACAACCCCACAGCATGTGGGACCTTAGTTCCCAGACCAGGGATTGAACCCGTGCCCTCTGCAATGGAAGCACAGAGTCTTTAATCACTGGATGGCCAGGGAAGTTCTGGTATCACAGCACTTTTACTAATTACCAACCATCATCATTTCCATGTAAGAAGGGAAAGACAGGTGCCACCTTCTTCCTTTCACTGATATGGAAACTGAGGCCAGAATGACTGAGTGACATTTAAAGTCATCCCATGAACGCTAGAGCTGGAAAGGGAATTCGCCAGTACCTCGGACACCAAGAAGTTCCTTTTGTAATTTACTGTCAAGGGGAGGAAAAATGTTTTATTTTGTTTTGCTTTTCCCCTTGAGGAACTGAAATGTTTTCTCCTTTCTGGTTTTAAAGTAAACTAACTTACTGTGTTTCTTTTATTGCCCTCAAATTCGCTGCCCAGTCACTGCAGCTCTGTTATTCGTCATAATCAGCATGTTTCTTTTTCCCTCATCTACTTGGTGCTGATCTGCTAAAGTTCTATTGTCTTAACTTTCATGTTCATGTTACCTTTGTTGGAACCTGCCTGAGATCCTTGCCTGAGACAGACAGGCTATGAATAAATGAGTGTGTAAGTGTCAGTGAGTGAGTAAATAGCTAGTTAACCAGGATGCCCAACTCTAACAGAATGCTTTGTCTTCAGAATTTACCATAACTGACTCCAAGTTTTAAGATAAGATATAGTATTCGGGGGGATTAGAGAAACTCCAAATTCAGACAGCGCACGCCACGACCCTGAAGGAACAGCCAGTCTGGTAGACATCACAGGAGCTGGCAGGGGACTTGCACATACTTGGTACTGAACAAATTCCATACTTTCTCTGAGTGTAATCCTCACCACAACTCTGTGAGGCAGGTGTTGATCTTCCCCTTCTGCAGACGGGGAAAGTGAGGCTCAGGGAATTTTAGTAACTCATTCAGGGTTACAAAACCAGCCCTAAGTGGAACCTGGAGCCAAAGCCTTTTCAGACGAGGCTTCGTGGTCTCCAGATCAAAATCACCTGAAAGGTTCCCTAAATGGTCACGAGATGCCGACTTGGGTCCACATATTTGGTGCAGGGAAGGTAGCAGAGACTGAATCTCTGTGAAAGGGGAACTCCTAACCCCCTTCTTCCAGACTGTGGGGCCTCCCCATAGCACAGAGGTCCTACCTTTCTCACAGTAGGGCTCCCCATCTTCCATGTGGAAGAGGCTGTTCCCGAAGGGCTTCTTGCAGGCTGCACAGACGAAGCAGGTGGTGTGCCACGTCTGCCTCAAGGCATGCATCACCTCCTGCGGAAGAGAGCCTCAGTTCAGGACAGAAAGGCCAGCAGGGAGAAGGAGGCAGGCTTGATGTCCACACCAGACCTCGGTCACTGCAAGAATGCCCCATCGGGGAGCGGGACAGGCAGCCCAGGAAGCGGACCTCAGAGACATCGAGGAAGGTCAGGGGTGGCCGACAAGGGTCTCCCACTCGCACACTGCATGCTGGAGGCCAGGTTCTGTGTGTGCTCATATAAGCTGCGATGCTTCCCCTCCGTTAAACCTGGGAGGGAGGCCGCTTGTTACAGTCATTTTACCAAAGGGGCATCGAGTGTTAAAGCCACATAGAGGTACATGGTGAGGTGACTTGCTTTTCAAAAGCTCCGCAAGCCCCTTCAAGCTGTGTGGCCCAGGGACACAATCATCTCTCATTTCAAGTTCATTTGTCCCCTAGTTCACTGGTGCCAAACCAATGCCCTTCTAGGATAGAAATGGAGTTGTTCTTGTTCTGACAGCACAGCAACTGCTTGCTTCCAAATGGGACCCCATAACGTTGCGGAGGAGGAGAGACTGGTGGGAAAACAGACAAGGGTCTGCGGAGAGTGCTGCCCACTTACCCCCATGATCTTGGTGTTACACTTGGCACAGACTGGGGCAAAGAACTGCTCGTAACACCGCTCACAGTACACGCTGCTCTGCTCCTCCACAAAGCACACGTCTGCCAGGGAGGTCTTGCAGTAGGCACAGTTGAACTCTTCTGGATGCCAGGAACGGCCCATGGCCACCAGAAAGGGGCCCCTGGGAAAGCAGAGAACAGTATCTCCTAAGCAGCCCCAAATGCTTTAGACCAGGTATTTCAAAAACTCCCACCAATGCTCACACTTTGACCCTGATAACCCTGACTTTTGTGACTGTTCTAATGAAATAACAGGAAATTCAGATAAAGCTCCACGAAAAAAGATGAGGTCGCATCACTTACAAAAAAGAGTAATGGGGAGGTGACTCAAACTCCACTACTAGGGGACCCAGTAAGTATATTATGGGATATCCATTCAGCTGAATACTTGTAGTAAGAAGAACTATGATGACGGGGCTAATGGCTAGCATTTGTTAAGCGCTCACTCTCCGCCAGGCACCATTTAAGAAGAAACGTGCACTTATTAGTGTGTTTAACTCTCACAACAACTCTTATGAAGCAGGTACTATCATGATACCCACTTTTAGATAAGAAAATTGAGGTACAGATGTTAAGTAAGTTGTTCAAGGCTATAGGGCTACTATGCTAGACCCAGGACACAAGTCTGGATCTAGATCAGTAATCAGAACAGTGAGACTAAAGAAATGCTTTATATTTTAATTTTTCTGAATTTTCTAATTATTCTCTAATGAGTATATGCTTTCTGTTGTTGTTTGGTCAACTAAGTTGTGTCCAACTCTTTTGTGACCCCATGGAATGTAGCCTGCCAGGCACCTCTGTTCATGGGATTTCCCAAGCAAGAATACTGGAGTGGATTGCCATTTCCTTCTCCAAGGGATCTTCCCGATCCAGGGATTGAACTCACATCTCCTGCATTGGCAGGAGAGTTCTTTACCCTGTGCATCGGCAAATGGGTTCTTTACCACTGAGCCACCTGGGAAGCCCCATATTTTTTTTTAATGATACTTTATTTTTAAATAAAAGTATATTTTTCATATCCATAAGTTCATCCCCCCCACACACATGCACATACTATAAACATGTTATATTCAAAAAGTATCACCCATGATCCTTGGCTTCTAAGTATGAAATGACTTGTTTTCCTTCCAGTGTGGCAGATGGCCACCAAAGCCCTGAGCAGCACAGGCCTGACTGAATAGACCCAGAAGCAGCCCCAAAGGAAAGCTGGGTCAAAACCAGCACTGCCAGCCAGCTTGCAACAGGCCTAATAAACCTACCAACCAGACTTGCAATTCTCAGAACCCAGCCTTAGCCCAAGGGGGCGGTGCTGGCACAGCACCATCCTGGAGCTTCACCCACTTACCTCATGGAATCCTCACAACTCCCTGGGGAAGTGGGTGTCACACAGGTATAGAAGCTAAAGCTCAGAGAGGGTTAGACCAGAGACAGCTAGCAAGAGGGACCTGAGGCTGCCCTGCACGCGGCCTTCTCCCTGCACCTCCCTCCCTCCCATCCCCCTTGCCCTGCCAGCACCCCAGCACAGGGGTACAGTGGGATCTGGCCTTACCGGATGACGCTGTTGCAGTGGCCACAGAGTGGGGTCCGGCTGCTGGCTGGGAAGCGCTCGGCCCTCTGCACCGTGCCCCTGGCCAGGGGGGACACCTGGGGAGCCGGCGGAGGCGGGGTGTAGGCAGGGGCGCCTCGGGGCAGACTCTGCTTGCTGACAGTGGTGGTGCTCTTGCCAGAGGGGGCAGGGGAGGGCGTGTAGGGAGTTGGACTGTAATTGGCCCCTGGGGATGGGCTGTAGGTAGAGGCAGGCACTGCAAGCCAAAAATATCCAAAGAAAAATGTGTCAGGAATTCATTTCTCCCAGCTTCCCCCACCCTCAGCCAGAGAACTGTAAAAGACAACTTTAATATTAGAGCGGCACAGTTCCAGTTTTTACACAGAGATGCGTCCTGAGCTTCTTCATGGCCTTGATTTGAATTTGCAGCAAGGAGCCAAGGGAGATAAAGAGCCGTGGAGCAGAGCCCTGGGGAGCTTGGACAGGGCTGGGAAGGGATAGAACTATAAATATCTGCAGCTGTGCGGGGTGGGGCTCCGCCAGGCCTTGGCTGCCAGAGACAGTGAGTGGGGGCGGGGGGTGCGGGCAAGGCTTGTATCTGGATCCCCTGGGCTGGAGAGGGTGAGACTGGGTCACTCTGGCCTTGACTGGAAGATGCTTTTGTTTGCACTCTGACCAGTGATTTGACATCTGAAATGCCTCAGTTGTGTACGTTTGCTGAACCTGGACCTAACCCAGCCTTTGAGACAAAGCAGATGACTGGACAGTTAGGTTCTCAAGTTTAGATTTTAGGTTTAGTTGTGATCGTGTTTTGTTTGTTTTTTCTAACTGCTTGGCTTGATGTGTAATGGGGAAAGTCCATTTTGGTTTGAATTGGGGTGATGGGTCTTGAAGACATCATTCAAAGGAAGGCTAGACAGAGATGCTGAAGTGACACGGCCCAGGTGTAGCTGCTTCCTCAGCCTGTGGTTGCCTCTGGGGGACCCAAGCTCCCCCGCCTCACTTTGATGGAAACTGAGAGTGTGTCTAGTGTCTGTTAGAAGTTACCTTCCAGTGCAAAAGGAAAATTCCCTGCCCTGCTTCTGGAGCCCCCTTCTCCAGCTCCCTGAGGGCTGAACACCCTTTTAGGGCAGCAACATGAAGGAGCAGAGCAGCTGCTCACCCAAAGCCCTCTGAGGTCTGGGCCTCAAAACCCAGGCTTCTAAGTTCTGCTGCCTCTTTGTGAAACTTGAAGGGCCAGACCCAGCTGCGCCCGGGGCACGCCTGGTTTAGCCAGCCTTTGCTCCTAGGGAGGGAGGTTCCGGATGCCTCACCTCAGCTCACAGTTCGCTCCTCTGGAAAGAGGCTTTATTCCTTCTACCCCAGGAAGTGTGTCAGGCAGCCTCCCTCCCCGTCCCTGCGTCTGGCCTGCTGGATGGACTGTGCTGCTAGCTTTGAAGGCAGCCCTCAGCAGGCTCCAGCCTGGAAAGGAAGGTCATTCTCAGGGCTGAAGCTCCTGGCCTGGCCTCTGGTCTCTTCCCACCTGGTTCCCCTGGATTAACCTGCTGCTCCAATCCTGCACCTCCTGCTCCCAGATGACTGGCCCTTCAGAGCTGGGTGACATGGAAACCCTACTGCTGGGAATGGGTAGGGGCCAGGCCTGTGACGGAAAGCAGAAGGGATAAAACCCTCCACAGCCCTCCCCTAGAGCCATCCTGGAAGTGGGGCTGGCTTCCAAAGGTAAAAGTCTCTCCCTAAGGAATCTTCCTCCCACTTACTAAGAGGGTAGGCTGGGCACATAGCAAGTCAACTGGGTGGTCCTCTTTACGGCTGAGGTCACTGAGGCTCAGACAGAGCTAGAAAGCGGTAGAGTGAGTCTCCAAAACCATTCTATCACCCCAAGCTGCCTCTGTGAAAAAACACAAGTCTGACTTCCAGAAGATTTGAGTGCACCATGTTGATAGGAGTTCCTATCACCCTGGAGGCAATCCCATGGTCTGGCAATGTAGCACAGTCACCAAGAGCCCTGGGTTCAGGTCCTCTCTCTACTACGTCCTGGCTGTGTGTACTTGGGCAAGTTCCTTAACATCTCTAGGCCTGAATTTCCTCGTCTAAAAATGGCAGTAATAATTCTTAGTACCTTATTAGGAGGATGAAGGGAAATGAGAACTATAAAGGCTTAGCCTAGTACCTGGCACTGTGTATGTCACTAAATGTTAGTGAGAATGGTGAGGTGAGTGACTCCTGGGTCTCATGGTCCAGATGAACTGTAAGATCATCTCACAGCTTGATCGTGACGTCACTTGAAGGACCCCAGCCCAGGGAGACCGTAGGATTTAGAGGATGGGAGATGTGACCTAATCCTAATACTGTGTTATCTAGTACATAGTCCTAATGTGGCCAATAAGCACTTGATATGCAGCTAGTCCAAACTGAGACATACTATAAATATAAAATACACATCAATTTTTAAAGACTTAGTAAAAGAAGGTAGAATATCTCACTAATAATTTTATATTGATTGATTATATTGATTAAAGTGATACTTTGAATATACTGAGTTAAATAAAATATATGAAAATTAATTTCACCTGCTTCCATATACTTTTTGTAAATTTATTTTTAATTGAATATATACTTTTTAAAAAATGTAGCTACTAGAAAATGTATTGTTACCAGACAGTGCCATCCTAATCGGGACAACAGTTACCAAGTACTGCCTACTTTCACATGCCAGGGCCTTATGTGCATTATTTCATGTAATTCTTGCCGCAATCCAATGAGGCAGATAATGGTCTCTAGTCCGTTTTACAGAAGAGGAATTGAGGCTTGGAGAGCTTATGCAACACCGAGCTGAAACGCGATCGGGATACAGGACTCAACCCCAGATCCCTGCTTAACCACTCCCCAGGCAGAAAAACAGGCTTTAGCACGCCCCTTTCAAATCTGGCCCTAGCCCACTTTTCCAGTGTCTCTCTAGCAATACTAACCCTATTGCCTCTGCCAGGCAGTCTTTCTCTTCCCTCATCTGGAAGGCCTTCCAGTCTCCATGATTCACTCCCTTTTTCTAAACCCCCAAAACACGAAGGTCTCAGCAGGTCAGAGGCACGCTGGCATCTGGGCACAGTGGGCTGATTCCTTGCCCAAGAGTCCTCCGGCACCCCCCACCCCCCTACGAGCCAAGGCCCTTCCCTTCTTCCCCGGGCAGGCCCGCAGCTTCCCTCCACCATCAGGTACCCGGTGAGGCCCGGGGCGCAGGGAGCAGCTGCTTCACAGTTCTCTTCCCTCTGCGCCCTTCAGCCTGGCTGTCCCCGCCATCCCCGACGTGCCAGCAGAGAGACTTGATATCCCATCTCCGAGCCCGAGGCTGTTGCTATTTCTGCTTGATGGAATGAAGCCCGTCCAAATTAGAAGGTGATATTTCATCTCTAATTGGCAAGTTCAAAAGGCCCCTATCGCACTCGGCGGCTCGGGAATGTGTAATTAAACAAGGTGATTTCTGACTCACTCCAGGTCGGGCCCGGCTCCCGCGAGCGCCTGGCCCCCACCCGGCCCGCGGGCCGCCGTGGCTTCACTCGGCCCGTGTGGGGGCCCCTCCGCCCACGGTCCCCTCCTGGGCCCAGGTGCTCCCGGGAGCGGCCGCCCGGTCTCGGCGCCAGCGATAGGGCCCGGCTTGTGAACGCCACGCTCGGCCCGGAGGAGCCTCCGAGAGGAGCTGCGGCTTGGGCTGCACGCAGGCTCTCCGCCCTCCCGGGGCCGGGGCCGGCGGAGGCGGGATGGGGAGCGGCCCCGGGCCCGTGTTCCCCGCACCTCGCCGGGCCGCCTGCCAGCCTCCGGGGCCTCCGCGCTCAGGAGACGGGGCGGAGGCAGGCCGGCTCCGGCGCGAGCCCGCCTGGCTGCTTCCTCCCCCCCGGGCAGGAATGAGTTAACGTCTGCCCGGCCTGGGAACGCGGCCGAGGCCGCAGCTCCGGGGCTCCGGCGCGTCTCGGCCGCCAGGGCTCCCGGCCCGGAAGGAGGAGGGCGCGCGCCGCTGGGGCCGTGCCGCCCCCTGGCGGGCCTGCAGAAGAGAGGCGGCGGCCCGGCGAGGAAGCCAGGCCGCCCGAAGATGCGCCAAGGACCCACCCGGGAGGCGAGCCGGGCCAGGGCGGAAATGGCCACCTTGCGCCCCATAGAGCCTCACTTCCTTTCGCAGCGGCTCCTCCAAACTCCTGATCACCCTCCCTCCTGCGCTCCCCATCGCTGCCGAGCAACTGCTTCCTCCAGCTCCATCCTCGCAGCCGGCTGTAAACTGCTCCCTAATACCATGGACTTTTAATCTCGAAACTCTTGTGTTCTCGCTTCTGAAGAGACAGAGCAGGGCACCTCTCGTGTACCAAGCACTGTCCTGGGTGCTTCCTTCTCATCCCCAGAGCATCAGGTGTACATAACATGCCTGTTTTAAACGAGGAAATACAGCCCAGGGAGATGGAGTACTTTATGGTGGATAGCAGAGCAGGGCCTGGCGATGGAGCCTGACGCTAAAGCCACGTCCACCCACACTCGACCCTGCTGTCAGAGTGTGTTTTATGAAACAGATGGCTGATCATGGCTCCTCTGCCCTACATATCAAGTCAACACCCCAAACAAGGCTCCTCCCGTCTCAGTCCCGGTCTCATCTTCCCTTAAGTTCACTGAACAGGGGCATGCCGCAGGAGATACCTAAGCCAGCCTGAGAACTGCCCTGGAGCTCTGGGGAGAAGCCCAACTTTGCCTAGGAAGAGGGAGGACCTAGGCTGAGCCCTTGGCTCTGCAGTGATGAGAACGTCTAGAACAGAGCAGTGAAGCCAGCCACTGGACGACCCTGTGTGGGTCCCTCTCCTGCCATCACATGTGCTTTCCACGCCTCTGGTTAGCCCGTCCCAGCTGAAGAAACCAAAGACCGGACAGGTGAGCAGCCTGCCCAGCATCACATTACGCGGTAGGTCTGTCCAAAGCCCGTGGCACTTTTGTTATAGCTCCGCATCCACTGGCTTGAATCAGACCCAGACTCCTGGAGGAACAAGACCCGCCCCCCTAAACCCTCTCCTGATCACCTGGAGCCTGCAACTCCCCAGGCAGGAAATGTCTTGAGATCTAGGAGGCTCCGTCACTGCCTGGCACTGCCCATCTGTCTCTGCAGTGCCAGAGACAGCTTCCATAGGATTCTGGTCCATAAGTGGAAGAAGGGAGGATGAGCGTCATTAACCCCCGTCCTCCTGGGGGATGTGGCTTTAGAGCTGACCCCTGGAGCTCATGCCCAGGCTAGACAGCCTCCCCCGACCCTGCCTCTCACCTGGCTGGTAGACAGAAGGCCGGATGCTGGCAGTGGTGACAACCCGGGGCTTGGGTGCAGGGGCAGCGGGGGCCTCGCTGTGTGTTTGGGCAGCAGGTGCTGGAGAGGCGGCCACAGCGGGACTGTAGGCGGAGGCCCGGGGCCTGGAACCAAGTGGGGAAGAGTTAGCAGCCAGAAGAACACCCCAGCCAGGCCCTGGAGCCTGAAGCCACGGCAGGCTGGCTCCCAGACCTTTACAGAGGCTCTGTAAGGAAGAAACCCGACAAAGATGTGCCTGGGGAGCTGCCAGAGGCTGCGAAGAAAAGACCAGGAGGTTTAGGGGGACGAAGCTGCTCTTTGGGTGCTAAGTCTTGGAGAGTCTGGTGAAAGCAGCAGAGACTCTGAACATTACAGCCCGTCGCCACCAGCTTAGCAGACGGAGGAGAGGACCAGTCAGACCAGAGGGTGATGGGAAACCCTCTACCCCTTGTGGAGACACGGAGGGGTGGGGGTGGGAAGCTGGGGCGGGCAAGGAGGTCGAGGCAGGAAAGAGGAAAGATGGAGACAGTCACACCTACTTCCCAACCTTTGGGGCCCCTCACAGCCTCAGACCACCTGGCTTCCTCCCCCTCCCCCTTTCTATTGTTGTGGAAGGAGCAGCAAAGTCTCAGGCTCCAGGGAGGGGCGGTCAGGAGAAACCCCCAGCCCCCAACATACACAGAGGCTCTTCTGTATAGAATTTCTGTTGCCCTCCCCCTGCGTTAGCTGCCAAGAGGCCCAAAGCAGGCCTTTTCCCACTTATGACCCACGGACCCTGGGACCAAAGAGATGGAAAAAAATAATGTACCCGTTCATCGCCCTCAGGAGATGCTGTGCTTGGCCTCTGCTCTTAGAGAACTAAAGACTCCAAGAGCTCCTGCAGCCAAGCAGCCTGTTCAATGTCTGATTCAGTGTTTCCCAGTTTCATTTGCCTGTGAAATCCCTCATCTTTTCTTCATTTTAAAACTAACAAATACCTCACAGAACGTGTCCCTGGTTGCTCTCTGCATCGTTCATGCACTGATGGGGATGACATGACCCACACCTAGGGAAAATGGGACGTTGACAGGGGAGTGGAGCAATGAGCCCCTGGGAATACACTGCCTCCTGCTTCCTTCCCTCTCACGGGCCCAGGGCCTGCCCATCTCTGCTGGGCAGAGTCACAGGATAAGGGAGCACCATCCTCTCTGGCGCTCTGGGAGGGGGTTGCCCTGAGCTTAGAACCCACCACCAAGCTCCTAAATAGGTCCAGAAGGAGCTGGGTGCTGCCCCAGACAATGAGTTAGAATGCGTCTCAGAGAGCCCGTGTGCCAGAGCTGGGGGCGTGTCCCGCCAAGCTGCCGTGTTTCTGGTTGAGTGAGACCACTGTCTCCCCTCTCTGGGCCTGCCCTTCTCTGGTATATCCCTGTTAAGACCCATGGACTGGGAGCCTCAGTGGAAGAGGAAAAGGCCATGTCCAAATGATGCCCAGCTTCACTGAGGTAGAAGACGACGAAGGGTCAGCTGGTCCCACCAGTGGAGGATGCTTTCCCAGCGCTCCAGGAGCCACAGGTAATCTGTCAGAGATTGGTGCTGGGGGAACAAGCAGAGGCTTAGGATATCCAGCAGGAATTCTGGGGCCATGTGGGGTGTCCATTTGTCTCCCACTGGCTCCCTCTGGCACTACTCCAGCCCATGCAACAAGGAGGGCAGAGAGCTGGGCCCAGAGTGAGGTCTCCTGACCCCCTCTGCTCCAGCCTGATGCTGGCAGCCCTCCATAGCTTTCTCCACTCTCCACCCAGCTTCACGTCTCTTTGTAAGGCAAAGTGGAGGGAGGGTTTGCTCTGTTGAGGGGGTCCTGAGCCCCCCCCCCCCGGACAAGGAGGCCTGGAACGTGGTGCTGGAGCCTGCCTTTCAGCAGGGCTGGGGCTGGACTGTCCATGGGACCCAGGCATCTAAAGCCTTCCCCTCAAACTGAGGTGGCAGCTTCTCACTAGACCGTAGGGACATGTCTTATCCCCCTCAAAGTTTCTTCTCTGTGTGGGGAGCAAGGCCCTTACTTAAAGAGACTGGTGTGCAGAAGGGAAGCAGCTTGCTGAGTGCCCCCAGGAAGCTGGGAAATGAGGACCCTGGAAGCCTGGTCCAGGCTCACCCTTGATTCTTGAGTTGGGTTGGGGAAAGGCTGGGCTCAGCATTACCTGGGTTACTGTGAAGCCAGGGGGTAGAAGCAGGGCACACAGGCTACTCTGCCCATCCTACATCCTGGCTTCAGGCTGCAGCAGGGAACCGTGCACCCTGACCTGCTGCAAAGGTATCCTTTTCAGCAAAACCCTGGGAGGAGAGTGTGGAGACTGGGAAAGCAGACTCTGACTCCAAACACCAACTTGGCAGCACCACACAGCCCAGAAAGAGCTGGGCCTGCCCGGCCTGTTACACTGCCTGGCCACTCCAGAATGACCTGTCCAGCCTCCCCCTCTGCCTCCCCACACCTCCCCTCATCCTTTTCAACACCTCCCTTCTGCTGCCTTTGCTGAGTAGCCATGAGGGCAGACAGATGTACAGTAACTTGCAATACTTGAGGGCATTTTGGGTGCTGGGTGTTCTATGCACACTTTTTCTATCCTGACCCTACAAAATTATGGGCATTATGCATTAATGCATGTGCATGAATGCCTTAGGAGATGAGGAAGCTGAGGTTCTGCAGAGTTGAGTCACGTTCAGAAGTTACAGATAGTAAGTGGTAGAGCAGAGATGTGAGCCCCACTGCACCAGGGGTCTCTGGAGCTAGTGTGCTTCTCCATCAAGAGAACTGAGGGTAAGGGACAAGGGCGAGGTAATTTGTAAACAGTCTGACCCACCTTCAGTGCTGAGGCCAACGCTCCCTCCCCACGGAGGCATCCTTGATTTCCTTTCTTTCTCTGTAATCCCAGTTCCAGGAACATGGATTTTCCACACAGTCTCTCTCTGTTATTTAACCTTACGTGTGTGTGTGTGTGTGTGTGTGTGTGTGTGTGAGAGAGAGAGAGAGAGAGAGAGACTTTTACCTCTTTCCCTACAGCATGGACGTGTCCCCCAGGCTCTGTCCTCAGCCACACACACAGTGCATCCCTGAAATGCACCTCCAGTATCCCCTGCAGCCCAGGGTCCAAGGGTCCTAACCACTTTGGACGGGCCTTTCCGAGGGCCCAACACAGCTGCCGACAGACGGACCCGGGGGAGGCCTTTCCTGCCTCTCTTCCCCACGGGCACAGCCGGCACCTGTGGGCCAGTTACCTTGAGCTGTCCGCAGGGCTTGAGGCAGGGGCTGTGGCAGAGGCGGTGGCAGCGTGGGCAGCGGCTGCGGCCGGGGGTGGCGAGGCTGTGCTGGGAGAGGCAGCAGCAGGCGACGGGGCAGAAGCGGGCAGCAGCGGGGTGGCGGCCTGGCTGGTGCGCACTGGAGCATGCTCAATCGGGGTGCTGATGAGGCGGCCAAGAAAGACAACAGGTCAAGGGCGCCGCCCTGCAGGGGGCGTGGGGTGGCTGCACCAGAGGCAGGCTGGGCAGAAGCTACCACCCTACTGTGACCAGAGCTGGCTCTTCCAGGAGGCCTGCTCCCAGGCTGAGGGGAAGAGCACCCCCACAACCCAGGGCTCCCACAAGGAAGGGCTCAGACCCCAGGGTGGGTCACAGGAACATCGAAAATGTTCTCCAGCTGACTGAGCTTCCCCTACATGATTCCCCTTTCTCAACATGCATTATAAAACCAGTGCGGTCCAAAAGGAGTCTAAATCATCAACCAAGTTTTCTCCCCATCTCGTTTTCCGTTTTCCTCCTTCTTTCCCTGTTCCCTGTTCGGTCAGAGATAAGCATTGCCTTTGAGAAGGGATTATACAAGGAATAAAACAGAGGCAAGACATTTTGTTGTCAAGGGCTTAAGTTCTGAAGTTGTGAGAACTCGGGCTCTAGGCTGTGAAGGACTCGGAACACGGATGGTCCATTTGGAAGATGGGTAACAGCTACCATGCCAGGCAGACCAAGGTCATCTGAACAAGAAAGGGGCAACGTGGAGGGAGGGATTCAAGAGCAAAGGGAGCTGTGCCTGTTTTCTGGGCAAACCCTGTGGAAGCAGCAGGACCACAGGGTCCCCTGTGCTTAGGCCCCTGGTGAAGGGGCCGGCAGGCCTGAGGCAGCCCAAGGATCTGCAGGCCATCCTGTGGCCTGGGGGCTATGCACGGCTTCCTACACTCCTGAGAGCGATGCGGACGTGGCGCTGAGTGCCTGCACATGGGGAAGGCCCTGTGATTGGGACCAGGAGAGCTGACTGCTCTGCCAGGACAGACCACTGCGACCAGATGGGAGGGGGATATCCCAGCAGATGCCAGCACAGGTAGAGCATGATCAAGGACCAGATGCCCAGGCTCCCCCTTGGCATTCTGCAAGCGCCTCTTCCCCAAAACCACCCCAGACGAAAGAGGAGCATCAGAGCCTGGGTCAATGAGGTTAGATTTCTGTCCCCTGTGAAATGAGGCAGAGAATAAAAATTGAATTATAGGAAAGCAAAGAAATGTACATTCTCTGCTCACTTGGGTTACTGGACTAAGAGCTGTACTTTCTATGATGACAGCTTGTCGTTCAGTTGTCAAGTCATGTCAGACTCTTCGAGACTCCATGGACCGCAGCACGCCAGGCTTCCTTGTCCCTCACCATCTCCTTGAGTTTGTCCAAGTTCACGTCCATTGAATCAGTGATGCCATTCAACCATTTCATCCTCTGTCACCCAAGATATTGCAAATCCTATAGGTGGGAATGATTTTCCTCATGCGATGACATGAAATTGTTGACCTCCCACTATGTGCCAGGCCTGTCTTAAATCCTCACAAAAGCCCTCTGATGTGAGTATCACAGATTCTTTTAAATAGGGGAAGAAACAGAGATGGAGAATTCCATTGCTGGAGCTCCTAGAACTTGGTAGTGACAGCAGGATCTGATTTAGGTGGTAGATTTAAAGCCTCACCCAGTACTTCAAGTGGCCCCTCAACCAGGAAGAAAGAAACTTCTTCCTGGAGTCAAGTAGAATCTTCCCCAGCAAAAGGCACTATTCTTGCTTGAAATAATTAGGATAATCCTCTTCCTTCTGTAAGTGTTATCACATGCCAGGCCTTGCACTAAACAGCTCTGTACGCAGCACTCCATTACTCCACTTGATTCTTTCAACCTGGCTGGGCAACTGGTATCAAGATCCTCATTTTACAGATGGGGAACTTGAGGTCCAGAAAGACTGACTCTCCACTGAAACATCACTTTGTCACCAAGTGCCAGAGATGGATGTGATCCCTAACTACTACATCATTTCTCAGACTTGAGTACGTGAGCACATTGGCCTGGAAATCTTGTTAAAAGCGCAGCTTCTGGCTGAGAAAGTGGGTGGCAGGGCTGAGAGCCCACATTTCGATCAAGCTCCCGGGGGATGCTGATGCTGCTGGTCTGTGGACCACACTGTGAGTAACAAGCTGCAACTCAGGTCTGCCCCAGACAGGAGTGCCAGGGGGCCATGAGCTGCTGACCACGGCATCCCAACTAGCTCTCCTCCGTCCAGGGAGGCATATGGCAGAGAAGGGCATGAAACAGCAGAAGAGGGTCAGGAAGAAGGGGCTGGAGAAGAGGCAAGGCTGCAAGTTGACTGTCTCATGGGTGGGAGCACCGTTCTTCCCAGGAAGCATCTAGAGTGGACAGGGCAGTGGCCGTGCCCTGCCCAGCCCTTTCCCAGCTTAGTGGTTCAGAGAGGCAGCCGTGGGCACCCCAGCTCTCAGCTCACGGTGGTGCCCAGTCCTGGCCCGCCATGAGGCCACTCAACGGCCCCCTCATGAAAGCACTTGGCTTCTGGAAGCGATGCCTATGAAGTGGCTGCTGTAGAAAGGCAGCTGCAGGCCCTGACATCCCCGCTGAGCTGGCTGCTCAGACCCCCATGGCGTAGACATGTTTGGGAAGGCCTGTCTGACAAAGAACACCCCATTTCCTTTAGCTGTTTCTCCCTAACCCTGCCACTTGCTTCCTGGGGACTTCTGGGAACTGCAGACAGCAGTGATAAAAACACCCTTCTCTCAGGACAAAGAGGAGACTGGCTTGACCTATCTCCTGTATTCCAACCCCCTGTCAGACCAGCTTACCTGTTGCTCTCCCCAGGCATAGCTCCACCTGAATCCTGGCTTCTTGGGGGGTGACGCTGGAGTGGATATGGCCCTGGGAAAACCCATCTGCCACAGGGCAGGACAAAGGGCAGGCTATGAGCCTGCTGCTCAGGGTTGGGACTGGGTAGCCGCCTAGCTTGTGTTACTGGCTACAGACGCCAAGCAGCCGGGGTCTAGGGAAAGTAGGAGCACCACTGACGAGCATCCAGAAGGACCTTGGGTTCTTGTCCAGGTCAGTTCATGCCTGAAAGTCTCTGAGGAGGAGGTCTCAGAAATCAAGCACTGCAAAGAGCTTACTAGACCCTGGCTTCAGTCCTAAGACAGTGCCTGTCAGATCACCCCAGCCTGGTCAAGGACTCTGGCCTGGTTCATAATTCACCTTAAAGATCTAAGCAAAAACCAAGCCAACGCGACTATGTCAACTGGCCGGGGGCTGCCTGGGAAGGCTGCCGCCAGAGGAGAAACACAGCCTTTCAGTCCATCTCTTCCTTCCACCCAGTTGGCATCAGGGTACGGTGTGCCAACCCTGTGCCCTGCTCTGTTGAAGCGGCCTTCGGTTGTTGCTCCTACAGGCGACAGTGGCGGTGCTGGGCCAGGAGGGGTCTGTGGTCACCGGGCTCAGGCTGGAACTATTGGCAATGCGTGCTGTGGGCAGGCCGTGGCGGATGCTCCCCTTTACTGGGGTGATGATGCTATTTGTATTCACTAAAAGAATGGAATATGAACATCTCTGTTGATTCAGTGATGATAGACAGCCAGTCAAGTGGCTGGTCTTGAAGCTATTCATGCTGCCACGCGCCCAGTTAGCATCCCACCTTGCAGCCTGGTGGCAGTTGCCCGGGGCGGCCCTGATCACATCGCTGTGCAGCAGCGTTGCCGCACTGCACGACTCCAGGAGCCCTGTGACCTGCGGTCTATGCAGGGATGGCCCTCCGGGCTGCTCAGCACACAGCAGCCCCACAGGCTGTGGTGTGAATGATGCCCTGCAACCTTTCCTAGCTCCACTGCTTTTGGAACAGAGTCGAATTCCAGAGCCTGGCATTCCAGCTCCGGACCACTGCTAACCATAACATCCTCTCCCTGTCTTCCATTCCAGTCAAAATAATTAACGCAGGGTTCCAGGACATTCCTTCTCATCAGCATCTCTGTCTTTTCTGCTTAGAATAACATATGCAGCCTTCCGTGACTGTGCATGCCCCACTCCTGTCTATTCCCGAAGATCAAACACACAGATCCCTTCTTCCAGGAAGCCTTCCTGGATACTCCAGATGGAAAAGCAATCTCTGTCTCTGGACTTCACACAATCAGCCTCTCATCACGGTGAGTCACAACCACATCAGCCATTTCTGATTCCTCGGGCATGCAGAGTGGCCAGGAGCCCAGGACCTCGACTGATGCCCATGGACGTGGAATGCTGAATAAAGACACACTCCTGTTTGCCTCAGAGTGGCCTGGGACCACCCAAAGTGCTGCCTGCAGTGGCCTGGGCTCACTGGGGAGACACCAGGTGGGCTGGAAAGCAAATAGCCGTCCAGGACTTCAATTAGGTGGATCCAGTGGGGTTCCATCTGACAGGCTGGGGTGATAGGGACAGGGGGCTGGGAGGCGACCAGCTCTGATGGATTAGCTCGGATCCTCTCCTAGTCTTAGGACACCCGCCACCGCGGCCTCGCTCTGCCTGGCAGCCCTCACCCCCCAGCCTACCCCTGGTCTTGGAAGTCCTCAGTAAAAGGCCAGCTAAGTATGAGCATGTCCGAGGATGCCTAAATGCAGGCAACAGCGCCCCTCTCCCCACTTCCCCTGCTGATGCCCTGGGCAGCCTGCCTTGCCTGGTCCCCGCCTTGACCCTGGGGTCAGACTGCTAGAGGCAGGATGAGATGGGAGGTCAAGTTGGAACAAGAGGGTGTGTGTGTGGGGAGGGCACTTTGGGGAGCATCTCGGGGTGGTAGGCAGGATAGACACGCTCCCTGACCAGCCCTTCCAGATGGGATTGCCAAGGTCCCTGGAGGCAGAAAGGAAGCCCGTGCCAGGGCAGCAGGAGCGGGAGCAAGGCTCTGGCCCAGTCCAGTCCCAGGGGTGTTGGGGAGTCCTGAAGGATGGGCCTCAACACCTGTCATTATTTGTCAAGTGTTGATGACCTCATGTTCTCAGCTTGGGGTTCCCTCGGTCAGGGATGAGGCTAATGAGCAGGCAGGTGAGTAGGGAGGACATGGGCCTGCCAGACCGGCCCTTCCTACATGCTCAGGACTAGGACAGGCCATAGGTGTGTGGAAGCCAGGAATGGGGACCTTCCTTGCCCTCTTGCCCCGTGAGCAGGCCTCCTCCAGGCACGCCTTCTAGCTCCTCCCTCCTGCTTCCCTCCTTCCTCCCTCCCGTGCCTGCTTACGAGGGAGCCTGCAGTCTCCCTGTGAGCCTCCTTAGTCCAGCTGAGTCCGGCTCAGCCACTTCTCTCCCTCCTGGCCAGGGCTGAGCATGTGCAGCGCCTTCCTGGAACCAGGGTCCGTGGTGCGCTTTCCGATGGGGAAGGAGGGCTGGCTCGGCCTGCCGGCTGTGGCTGGCGTGGGAGGGGAGGCAGGGAGCATTCACACACACTACCCGGAGGAGGCGAAGGCTGCCCTCTAGCCCACAGCTTCTCACCCACTGTCCTCTCTGCCTGCTCTCTGGAGTCCTGGGCAGGGCCAGACAGTGGTTTGCATTGGAAGGACTGATGTTGAAGCAACTCCAATACTTTGGCCACCTGATGCGAAGAGCTGACTCATTAGAAAAGACCCTGATGCTGGGAAAGATTGAAGGCAGGAGGAGAAGGGGACGACAGAGGATGAGATGGTTGGATGGCATCACCGACTCAATGGACATGAGTTCAAGCTAACTCCGGGAGACGGTGAAGGACAGGGAACCCTGGCATGCTACAATCCACGGGGTTGCAAAGAGTCGGACACCACTGAGTGACGGAACAACAAATCCCAGCCCTAGTGCACACTGCCCCTGCCCCTCTCCTACAGGCGCCTGTCCTCTCCCCATCTCAGACCTGCCCCCTTGGGCGATACGCACACAGGCACAGCAGGACTGGGGCAGGTTTGGTTCATTTCAAATCCTCTTTATTTCGGAACAAGCATGCTTATATGTACAGGAGAGAGAACTATGGAGCCAGCACACACCGCACAGAGAGGGGAACACGCGCTCCAGTCTCGCCACGGCCAGGAGGGGCCTCTCCCTCGTCTACCCTGGGGCCTCCTCTTCCTCTGCAGGGAGCCCTGTCCTGGGCTGCCTGGCTCCAGAGGGCACGGGAGTAAGTGGGGCCAGGGAGCTGGCTTCTTCTCAGGACCCTGATCTATGGGCTGCTCGTTCCAGGATGGCACTAGGCCGGACCGCCTCCCCCGGGAGCTGGGGCTGGTGGGAGAATGGACCAGTGGCAGTCTGTTTCCCTTGGTTTTGGGATGTCCTATCAGCAAACCCCATCGCGTCCTCTCTGATCTACAGGAGGGCCCTGCGCAGGGGAGCAGAGGGTTGAGCTGTTTGGGGGGTGGCAAGGGTTGCAGTGAAGGGCAGGGGTAGAGTGGGTGCAGTACTGCGTGGGGCTGGGCCTGGGCCATCAGCGCTGGGCCGGGCAGAGAGCACAGCTGCTGTGGGTGACTAGCGAAGGTGCCCCCCAGCACAGCTATACATTCTCAAGCATCACCATGGGGCTCACATGCCAGATCTGTGTTGGGGGGAAGGAGGGAGGAGTCAGGCCTGCAGGGAATGGGGGGTTCCAGACAGCCTCTTAGCTTTTAACATTAAGAATTTGGGCCGAAAGGCCATGGTGCCAGTTGCGTAATTTGGCAAAACGTGGGCTGTTACGTTCCGTTTCAAACCTTTCCCTGTGGCACAGAGAGAAACAGAGAGACAGAGACAGAGAGAGAGAAAGGAAGAAAGAAGGGGTTAGGGGACGTATCCGCCATCACCCTGGCTGACAGCTGGGGCAGAGGGCATGGGAGGGAGGGTTCAGCTTGGACAGGCTTTGCCACCCTTGGGGTAATTTCCAGGTGGTTAGGCCTGGTTTGGGGCAAGATCAGAGTTACAAGGACCAAGATGGATGGGCTATTGTCCCTGACTTGAGTGAGCCATGGAGAAGGGGCCTGGCTGGTGGACCTGAGGGCAAGCGGGGCGCCGGGGTGGGTGGGGGTCTCCAGGCTCTCCCTGGCCCATGTGGTTAGGGCTGGGCAGGGCTGCTTTGGCTGTGGGCTCTCGGGGCTGAGCACCATAGGCAGGCAAGTGCATGGCCTCTGTCCCCTAGCTGGGCATCAAGAAGGAGGAACGCCTGTCCCCACGACGAGGCTGGGTGAGCAGACCTGCCAACTCCCTGTGCTGCCCCAGTCTCTGCCAACCGTTCTCTGTCCCCAGAGAGAAGCCTCCAAACACCACTGACTACCCTGCCCACCTAGGCCTGAGCACAGCCAGGCACACACGTGCACACGTATACTCACACACACGTGCACATGTATACTCACAAGGCTGCTGGCACACATATACTGGGGGCCGAGACTTCCCGCCACTTCCTGCCAGCAAGGCCTCTGAGGCTCAGCCCACAGCCCTCTTAGCTGAGGACACAGGACAAAGCAGGCAAGGAAGAGCCAGGAATATAGATATGGAGGGGAGACTGTGCCTGGGAAAGGCCAAAATCCTAGACTTCCAGACCAGAGGGACCACTAACATCTTCCACAATAGAGGTGCAAGTTGGTGGCCCAGGGGCCTCATCTAGCCACAAACACAGTGTGTTCAACCTGGACAGTGTTGAAAATTCATTTAAAAAATTAACTGCTGCATCCAGATCATAGAATACTACTGGGCAATAAAGAGATATGAATGAGCCACTGGTATACTCCACAACTTGGATGAGTTCCTAGGGAAGTAGGAGGACTGAGAAAGCCCATTCCATAAAGCCTTGAGCTGTATGATTCCATTTACATAACGTCCTTGAAATGACAAAATTGTACAGAGAACAGAACACATTAGTGGCTGCCACAAGTTAAGGACAGGGTGTGCGCAATAGGGAGCTTGAGAGTGGTCTGGAAAAACAAGACAGGGGCATCTGAGGATGAGGGAAGTACTCTGCGTTGGATGGTGTAGGTGTCAACACCCTGGTGGGGTATTAGATTTGCAAGATGCTGGCACTCTGGGTAAAGGCTACGTAGGCTCTCTCGGTATCATTTCTTATAACCACATGCCAATCTGCAATTGTATCAAAATAAATAGTTTAACAAATGAATTGTCAGCTTGTAAAAATCAGAAAGATTGGCTTTAGGTCTTTAAAAGTCAAAGGATGGGGTGATGCTGGACTTACATTTCTGCATGATAACAATCCTGTATCCCCATATGTACACCTGGCCACCTCCCCACACCTGTATTACCTGGCAGACTCCTGCTCTACACCTTAAGGCCTGCAAGTGGGTCCCTGTGTAAAGGTCCTGTTTGACAAGAGGGGTCCCCTGCTCGCATATTTGAAAACCCCGGTCCAGACTTTCCTAATACCACAAAGGAGCCAAGGCGCAGACACATCACACGAATAGCCCATAGTCACACAGAAACTCAGAGGCAGAGCCGTGACCCAAGTGCCAGGCATCCCTTGCTATTGCCTCTCTGAGGGCGAGGAGAAGGGGGTGAAGATGGGACAAGCCCAGGCCCTGTGATGGGGCCCGCACAGCCCTGCCTGCTGACAGCACCATGGGCGGCAACTATCGACCAGCACTCAGAGCCCCCTGGGGACACAGCTGCAGCCAGATCATCCAGCCAGGCCCGAGCCTTTATCATCAGCGCTCAGTGACACAGTCAGGGACGATCCTAGAGAGTTGGCAAGGCTTGTGAGTCTGCTCTGCTTGGAGCTGTTGGGAAATTCACAGCCAGCCAAGAGAGGAGCAAGAAGATGGAGGAAGAGAAGAAAGGGGAAGAGACTGTATAGTGGGTGAGAGCAAAAGGGGAAGTGGTCCCGGGAAACCCACGAGGGCTGCTCAGGTGACACCCAGGGGAACTGTTCACTAAAATCAACTTTCTCCCTAATACATGAAGACCACGAAGAGACGCAGAGCTCTTTACTGAGGTGAGCATTAGTAAACACAGCGACTGAACTTGTAGACAGCTGCACAGACCCAGGGGCTGGGTCGGGGGCGGGGGTGGTGGTGGTCTGAGCTCTAACTGCGGCGCTGCAGGATGGTTGTGTCCATGTGGTTGGATCCAGATGCCTGGCAGATTCAAGCCCTGCCTAGGATGAAGCTACGCCTGCCTGCACTCCCACCCCCATCAACCTGCTGAGCCATCTAGGTGCTGGAATGCGTTCCTGAGGTCAGACGGAAGGTGTGGCGACCTTTCTGGGACTGGCTTTGCTACTTCAGATGAAGGCTGGGGGCCACAATACTACCTGTACCCACGTGGAAACTGGCAGGAGGCTGCTATTTAGGCCCACTTGACACTTTGCTAAGGCGACGGCTCTTTCCTGGGAGAGGAACCATGTCCACAGGTGGCACTCAGACTGCTCTGTGGCTCGCCCTACTTCCCCTGTAAAGACAGAGTCCCTGGAGATTAGGCCCTGGAGCCTTGGAGGAAAGCTCAAGTTCAAGTTGAAAGTGTTAGTCAGTCGTGTCTGACTTTCTGCAATCCCATAGACTGTAGTCCACCAGGCTCCTCTCTCCATGGGATTCACCAGGCAAGGGAAGACCCGGGTTTGATTCCCTGGGTCAGGAAGATCCCCTGGGGAAAGGAATGGCTACCCACTCCAGTTTCTTGCCTGGAGAATTCCATGGACAGAGGAACCTGGTGGGCTACAGTCCATGTGGTCGCAAAGAGTCAGACATGACTGAGCGTGGGTTTCCATTTCTTCCTCCAGGGGATATTCCCAACCCAGAGGCTGAATCCAGGCCTCCCGCATTACAGGCAGATTCTTTACTGTCTGAGCCACCAGGGAAGCCCTACTTGCTACAAGATACCAAAGACGTTGCCTCAGTGCCAGGAGCCAGGGCCGAAGAGGAGAGGAGGGGAGGGTGGGGTAGGGTGGGGCTCTGAGCTGCCCTGGGACTTGGTGGGGGCTGTCCCAAAGGTGGAGAAGGGGCAGGTGAGGGGCAAGTGTGCAGGTCCTCTGACATGCAGATTACACCTGTCCAGGAGGCCACCCAGTGCCCTGCCTGGTCCAGAACAACTGGCGTCCCTGCCAGCTTTCCCAGCACACAGCAACAGAAAGGAAAAAGCATCCCCGCAGACATATAAGCTTAAATAGGCTGCCATGGCGCCCAGGTTGCTGGGCACCAGATTTAGCAAACTCAGGCCATGCTGGAATGAGCTCCCTGGAAGCAAGGTGCAGTGAAGCCTTCCTGGGGAGTGCAGCCTTTGTGAGAGACTCTCAGATCCCCCACTGTGAGTCAGGCTCAACTGGGAGGGGGAAGGACAGAGGCTGTCTGCCCTCAGCCAACACAAGGCATCAGCGAGGTCTGGGAGTACAGATTCCAACTTGGGAGGAGGGACGGATGCAAGTGGGGTTCAGTCCCCCAAGGGAGCAAGATCTCTGACCAGCTTGGACTCAGGGTAGGGGTCAGAGTGTTCCCTACTGCTCAGATGGCCTCTCGGTTGAGCTTGGGGCCCCAGCTAGGACCAGTGGCCAAAGTCACTACTTTGGGTGTTAATCACAAACAGAACTGAATCACAGCACCTGTTGAACCCCCATCTCTCACTCCCTGGGCCGGAAGCTGCTTGGCATTCAGCAAAATAAAAAAGTCTACTTTCCTTCTTTGGCCGCGGGGAGAAGAGACATTTGGTGGGGCGGCTGTAAGGACAACCTTCCAGAAATTAGAGTCAGGAAAAGGGAGAAGGGCAGGAGGCTTAGGCTCCTCCAGTCCCCGAAAGAGGCTTCCTGGGGGCCTCAGAACTTGCACTGCAGGGTCTAAGACCCAGAGGGAGGGGCTGACAGCGATGCAGAGCTGTGTGTGTGCTGGGGGGGTGGGGGTGGGGGCTGCTGCTTTCTTAGGGTGGGTCAAGGTCCTGGACTGAGGGAGGAAGCAGGCTGAGGTTTCTTCTTGGGCCCCTCTCTTCCTGATTTCCATACAAGGCTGCGGGAGAGACTCCAAGACCTGCAGCAGAGATCTTAAGACACCCTGCCTTCTCAAGGGATCTGAATGGAGTTTGTGAGCAGTTAAGACCCCAGGATGGGGAAAGGGCCTGATGAGGAAAGACAACCAGGCCCTACGGGCCACAAGAGATGCTTCTAAAAGGAGGGGAGGGGGAGGCCCACCCCAGAGCACCGTGAATACTGCCTTTTGTGTTCTCACTCAATGACTTCGCAGAGCCTACAAGTATTCCAGGGAGAACACGTGAGACAAAGGTTCTCTACCCATACTAAACGTGTAGAGCTCCACCTTCTAAACGGAGTCTGGTTCTGAGATGCAAACTGAGAGTGACTGGCCCCAGAAGCATAAAGTGATCAGAAGTACTGAGGAGGGGTGACGGGGGTCGGGAAAGGCAGGCCAGGCCCCTCCCGGCTTCTTGATGGAAGGGACCTGGAGATTTTTGAGCAATTTGCGGTGTGTGCGGTAAAGCCCCTCCGTCAGATCTTCAGTAAAGACCACACTGCTCACTGGAGTATCTCTGAGTGGCACTCAGAAGAGGAGGTGGGATAAACACAGGAATGACGCAGGAGCAGAGGAGCACCGGGCGGAGGGAGCTGACAGCTTAGTTACGCCTCAAATAGTTCGATACTGCCTTTTGTGCTAAATCAAACACTGTCTCATTTCAGGCTCTTTACAGACACACTGCAGGCACCGACAGGTTAAGAACCATCACTGGAATCGCATGCCATTGTTAGCAGGCCGGGGAGGACCACACTTTAGGCTTAGACGCCCCAGCCAAAGAGTGGGAGCAACTTCAAGTGGCAGAAACAGAGGTTCAAAAAGAAAATCCACATCAACTCGAGCTGACCCCAGAGTCCCACTCTCCACGTGGTCCCGTGGCCACGACACGCTGGTTAGCAAAGATAGAAAGCTTGGCCCAGGGTGGAAAGGCACCTCCGAGCCCCAGCCCCTCACGTGGAGGGCACCACGGGACGTGACGGCCCAAGGCAGACTCTCCCAGGAAGGACATGCAGACAACACATTTGCTTCTGAAAGTGTAAGCACAGTCACACTGGGCCCCGTGCCCGCCCATGGAAGGCCCCAGCGGGTTCCAGTGGGTTCCAGGGCGGTGTGCCCACCTCATGCCCAGGGCTCCGCTTCCTTGCAGGAGCTGTGGTGCTGTGAGCAGTCTGTGGAACTGATACCTCAACGTGGATCTGGACAAGTGAGTCCAAAGGCCAGGTGCCCCAGCCCAGCGTAGCCCTCCGCGTGCCAGCTAGCTTCCCAGTGCCTACCCTTCAGACTCACAGGGGACAGGCCCTGAGATGAGTGGGCAGGCCAGGCAGCCAGCTGGTGCCTCATAGAGAGAGATGCCCTCATTCTCAACAGCCCAGCAAAGGCCAAAGCAGCCCTGCCCCTCGCCCAGGGAGAGAGCCGGGAGAGCCCAGCGTCCTTGCCCGTGCAGCCTGGGCCAGGAGGACAGAGACAGCTCCAGGCACCCACCTCACTGACCTGGGACACACACCCCAAGCCAGCATCTGCCGGAGCCCCTCAGGGGCTGGGAGTTTCCAGATGCATTAACTTGAGATGTTCCTTCTGTGAGTTGTGTGACCTGGGGGCTGCCCTGGGAGGGACGGGGTTAGGAAGGGCAAGGCCACAGAGCCTGAGTTCAGGCACTTACCTTGACCTTCGCAAAGCTTCTTCATCAGGGTCTTGCACTGTGGGTAGGAAGGTGCAGGTCAGGAGGAATCACACGGAACATCAGGAACAAAAGCTACTGGAGCTTGTGGGCAGAGTTCTCACCCATGATGGGACAGTTATCGCCTCCTACCTGTGACCTCTGGGAGGAAAAGGCTGTGTGCTGGGCAGAGGCCAAGGGGGAGAAAAGGGGTCTTAGAAGAAGTGGTGCAGCGGGGAGGGAGTGGCCAGAGGTGTGGCCTGTAAGGTCCTCTTTTTTAAAAAAATATTTATTTATTTATGTATTTGGCCGTGGCAAGTCTTAGTTACAGCACGCAAGATCCAGTGTCCTGACCAGGGATCAAACCTGGGTCCCCTGCATTGGAATAGTGGAGTCCCAGCCGCTGGACCACAGGGAAGTTCCACTAGGTCCTCCTAAACCAATCCAGGCACTGCTGGAGTCAGGGAGCCAAGCAGAAGGCTGATGTCAACGTGCCTGCCCCAGGGGCCCAGAAAGGGCACAAGAGACCACTATCTATCAAGGCCAGCTCATCTTCCAGGATAGGGGCCTTGACTGTGGAACAATGGTGTAGGGCCCAGGACCCTCAAGGCCCTTCAAAGTCACCCCTTCCTGCCCCACCCCCGAATGCCCTTGCTTACTGTATTCTGTCCCGGTCATCTGGGCCAGGATGCGGAGGAGCGAGACTGTAGGTTGGAGGAGCGGCGAGCCCACTCATCAGCCTCATCTTCAGGCTTGTTTTGGTTCTTAATCACAGCCTGATACACGGGAGAGGCGCTGTCCACGGTGAGGTCTTTGATAGGAAGGCTCCTGCAATGCAGAGAGCAGCCGTGGGCGAGGGCGGGGCTGGAGCCTGCTCCTGGCCCCTGCACCTTCCCCACGTCACATTTCCCTGGCACCCCCCCACAACACCCCCCAAGCCTGTTGGCAGCCCCCCTACTTGTCTGAGCCCACCATTGCCTTTCCCCACTGCCATCTGAGAGCCTGCAACAGGGCTTGGCCTGGATCCTCAGTGCTCAGGGAGGTCACAGTGAGTCAGCGAATTCCACTCATGGAGGGTCAGGAGGCTCAGACCCTCCTGTCAACATCCACCCCACCCCCTAGTCTATCTCCAGATACAGGTCTGAAGATACCTGCCCCCTCAGGAGCTGGATCTCCTTGAAGGAAAGTAGAGGCAGAAGAGGGCTTCTGGAAGTAATTTTGGCCTTGCTAAGCAGTTCCTGAGTTTGGGGCTGAGTGAGGACAGGCTACTTGGGGACTTGGAGGCTTCCTCAAGGTCAGTCCCTTGGCCTCCTCAAAGCTTGGGATCCAAACTGGGAGCCACCGCTGTTGTGACTTCTCTAGAAAAGGACTGTGGGCTCCTGCTCAGCAGAAAGAAGCAAGCTCAGCGAGGATGCGGTTGAAAAAACAAGACAACTGGGCCCCAGAGGCCCAGCATCACCCAGGAATAGTGGAGTTTCTCGTCCAAGGGAGCTGGGAGTGGAGTTGTGGGGAGGGTCACCAGTCCTCTGCCCCAGGGGAGCACAGCCTTTTGAGGGGACCTGGTGACCTTCTCTGAGACCCCTAAGGTCTGTCATATGATAGGTGCTCAAAACTTAGTTGAATAAACAAATCCTTGATCAAAACCAGAAGGAACGCTAGAGTCCCTTGAGGACAAGGTCTATCAGCCCAGATCAGACTGCAGGGCAAGATACATTAAAAGCTTTGCGGATGACCACTCGCCCAACCAGAGAGGGCTGGGGGCCAGGCTGCCCAGTCCACTCTCTCAGGAGTCAGGGTGGGTTCAGGAGAAGCTCAGAATAACAATAACCTGTTTCCCCAGCCTGTGGACCGGTGGCCCAGCTCTCTCCTCTTACTGATGCTGAAACTAGGTCCAGAGAGGCTGGCTGACTAGTTCCAGGTTATGTCATGTAGGGACCCCCATGGAGTTAGAACCCAGGTTTCCCAGCCCCCAGCTCAGCCTTCTTTCCATCAGACCCTCTGCAGCAACAGGCTCAGGAAGGCCACTCCTGCCCGCTGGGGATCTGCACACCCCAGGCGCTCCCCACCTGGAGACATGGCCCAGCCCAGACACTCCCCCTGTCTAGATGCACACTGCCTGCTGCTGTGGCTGCCTTGACCTCTCACCCCAACCCCCGAGTGCTGGCTAGCTGCAAAAACAACTCCCCCAGTGCTTCTGTGGTCTACCCTCTCTGCAAGGAGCTGGACAGAAGAAATGGCCTGGTCTCCCAGGATTGGTCCCCCGTGTCAGCTCAGAGTGGGCTACATGAGCAGAGGAGGAGAAAGATGAGAGAAGGTAACTGACCGAGGTGGGGTGGAGCTACCCTGCTTTCCTGAAGGCTTTGCCCTGGCCCAGAGAGCTACAGGTCTTGGCAGCCTGTGGTTGGGATCAGATAGAGAAACCAGCAGATCCCTAGGGGGTCCCAGCCAGGGAGGAGACTGGGAACAGAGGAGAGGCTGGGATCTCACTGGGGAGGTCATCTCTATCACAGGGAGGAGTCTCAAGGGGACCTGAATCAGCTGGAAGGCTTTTGCTGCTATTTCCCTGGAATGTTCCCTTGAGGGAACATATTTCCCTGTTCCTTCCACAGCTCCAAGGGCTCAAGAATGAGAGCCCCAGAAGTGAGCCCCTTAGGAGTCCCATTGTCGGCTTCCCTTCCCACAACGCCGTGCAAAGAGTAGGGACCTGTGGTGCTGCCGCAACAGACACTGGGAACCAGACGAAGTAACTGCTGTGCCTTCTGAGTTGGGGCCCAGACATAACATATACAGAGAGGGGACAAAACAGGCTCTGCGGTCCTAGGACCCTGGGTCGGCAGCCACTCTCTGGAGCCACCCCCAGCATAAATTTCTTACCATCAAGCACACTCCACAGCCACAACCTCAAGGTCACCCGTGGGCGCTCACTCCACTGCACACTGCCCCCAGGTCTGACTCAGGTTTCACCTCCTATGGGTGGTCTTGGTAGGGGCTGGCTCCTTCAGATCCATCTTTCATGAGGATTCTGGGGAGTGGCCTCCAAGAGGCCCCCTCATCACCCTCTCCCTGAGTAATGGCCTGCTGTGGATTCTGACGTTCAGGTCTACACCATCCCCGTGCAGAGCAGAAAGCCTGGGGGGACCCCCACAAAGCACAGCAAGAACATGAGCCCTAGCCAGGTGGGGTCATTGCTCTGATTTCTGTGTCTGTAGTGACATTATTTGGGGAAACCCCCCAAAGACAAATACTTGCCGGTAGAGGCCGCAGGGCATGTCATTTACCTGTGGGGTGGGTGTGAGGAAGAATGTGGACCGAGCCACGGTCCTCAGGCACATCCCACCAAACCCATACACCATCCCGCAACCAGACAGACGGACGACGGAACAAATACTGTGGGGTCTACTTACGCCAGTGGTGATGCCCTGCCAAGCAGAGGAAAGCCCAGCAGTGCGTGCGTGTCCATCATGGGAGGGCGGGGGGCGGCGCATACACAAGGGAGCAGGGTTAGGGTCAGAAATGAGTTATGGGAGCAGGTGGATAGAGGAGGAAGAGAGAGAGACAAAAAGAAAACTGTCAGTGAGGAAGGAATCATAGAAATTAACAGCAGAAACGGAGCACCTTATGGCAGACAGGGGCACCACGGCAGCACCAACCCAGCAGGGCTGAGTTAGAAGGAAAAGGGAGCCTGTCGCTTCCCAGGTTCGCAAGGGAAAGGAAAAGGATGGGAGGGAAGGTGGGAGTAAGGAGAAGCCTAGATTAGATCAAAGGTGCATCATGTTAAAAAAAAAAAATTACATCATGGCCATCCCAGAGGTGAAACCAAATGAAAGCAGTCTTTTCCCAAGGTGCAGAAAACTTAAAATCAGTGAGCAGCTGTGCTTGGCTCATCTTCCACTGTGCTTCCCTTTGGCGAACATTACCATATTAAGATCACGCTGAGGACGCACACGGCAAGCAAATATTAACAGGAAATCCCTGTTCGCTCTATGGCTTAATCAGTCAGACTTGTTTTCCTGGGCACCCATGAGCTAACAGTTGCATTTTTAACCTTCCGTGGTCATATTTTCTGCTTTGAAAGACGGGGTGAGATAAGTCAGCACTGCCCAGAGAGTTCCACAAAGAACTAAAGCCCTGAGCCCGTGGGGTTTGAGATTCGCTGCTCCGGGGAAGGCAATGGCAACCCACTCGAGTACTCTTGCCTGGAAAATCCCATGGACGGAGGAGCCTGGTGGGCTGCCGTCTATGGAGTCGCACAGAGTCAGACACGACTGAAGCGACTTAGCAGCAGCAGCAGCAGCAGCAGCAGCTCCAGGGAAAGCAACCTCCGCCCCCTGGTGGCCCAAAGGAAGTACTGCGAGCCTGAGAGAGCCAGGCTCCCTTGCATCAGGAGAGCCAGGAAGAGCACACCATTTTCCATCCACCGGCTTCTGGAGGCTGCACCCTAAACCTGCACACACGTCACGGCCACGAGCACTGGGCTCTGCACAGGCCAAACACTGCAGGAGTTATCCGGGACTTTATAATGCCTCTATCCCTCTTACACACATCTGGGTTTCCTAGCTTTGGAAAACAGTGCAATCATGTTAAGATTTCTTGCCTTGAGCTGTTGCAGATCTTGACTCAGGGATAACATGTTACCCAAAGAGATAATCAGTTTTGAAAGTCAACACTAATGGTGTTCCCAAGCAGAATACAGTGTGGGTTCTGTGTGTGTGTGTGTGTGTAAGGAAAAAAGAAACCACAGAGGCAGAAAAAGAGTGAGACAGAGACACAGAGAGAGACAGAGAGAGGCAATCACAGAGAGAAATGCAGAGAAGAAAGAGACTGAGACAAAAGCGACAGAAACTCAGAAAGACGGAGCGAGGTCCCCATTAAACTTTGTACGACTACCAGTTTCATCCACAAACGATTTTTAGCCAACTTTTTCCCTACTCAGCCCTCAAGTTCCTCAACCACTGCTAACAAGCAAATTCAGGAACCAAGGATGTCCTGAGTCCCACCAACCTGAGCCTGGGCTTCCCTGGGGCAAACAGGGGGAGGCAGGTCCCGGGTGCTCGCCAGGCTCTGTGGCAGGGCTGACTGCCAACAGCTCGGTGGGTGACTGGTCTGGAGGCCCCTTCCCAAACAAGAAACCCAGGCGTGTATTTGAGAAGAAAGCAGCGACTTCCCCTCAGAGAATGGCTTGGCTGTGAGAACCAGGGGTATGCAGAGTGTGACCCCGGTTAAGATTCCAGAAGTCTCCTTCTAAACCAGCCCCTCCGGGAGCCTGGGGAATGCAGAGGCTGCATGAAGCACTTGGAGGAACCACCGCCCGTGTGTTTCTCTGCCCTTGACGTTGACCGTGAACCTGACCGAAGAGAGAACACCAGGCCAAGGCCGGCTCTCTTCCACGGGCTGTGCCTGGGCAGCTCGAGACGGCAGAGGAAGGCTGGTCCCGATGGCGCCCAGCGGCCGGTGCCCTCCGCGGGGCTGGAGCGGCGGAGTCTGCGGGCCCCGCGGAGGAGGGGAGGCGCTTACCCGCTGAAGTCGCTGCCCTGGGCCTGGGCCTGCCCCGCGATGGCGTCCATGATGGCGTCCTGCGAGTACATGCTGATGGGCGTGTTGTACTGCGCGTGGATGATGGTGGCCTTGCCGCCCAGCCCCTTCACCTCGATGGGCTTGTGGGTCGACAGGGCCGAGTCCTTCAGGGCGCTGGGGTTGAAGCGTTCCTGGTAGTCGGCGCTGGGGGAGTATAGGGCAGGGGGGCGAGGGAGAGAGGTGCGAGGAGAGAAGGGCGACAGGGGTGTTACCCCGGTGAAGGTGAAGGCTGGTGGTGGAGGATGTGGAGAGAGATCTCCCTAAGCCTGATCCTAGGAAGGCTAGCCAAGTTCCTCAGATCCACTTGCACTGGCTGGGTCTGGTCAGGAAGATCCTCACCCTCCCCAGAGCCCTTTGCAGATGTTTCTTGCCCGTCTGCACTTTCCCAGATCACTGGAGGCCTCCACTAAGCCCGAGCTGGGGGGGCATGGAAAGATCTCTCACCAGTCCCCCAGGGAAAGACTGCAGAGGGTGGGAGTGTGGGGATCGGGATTAGGGGACAAGAGCCGGGTCACGAGTCAAAGGCAGCTGCAGCCGAAGCAGAGTCCAGAACACCCCAAAGGCAAAACCCAGCCCCACTGGGCACCCAGGGGATTCTGAGCTTGGATCCTCTGCGAAGGGGCTCGTCATGGGTCCCCCCGAGCTCTGCTCCTTCAGACTCTTCGGGGCGTGTGCTTCTTCCTCGGAGCCGGGCTGGGGTGCTCAGGGCCCCCAGGGCCAACTTGCTGGGCAGCCCACCAGCTTCTACCCATCAAGACTTTTCCCTTCAAAACGTTAAGCGCGCTCCGTAGACAAGGACAAGGTCAAGCACAGCCCTGCTGAGGGATCCGGCCAGGCTGGAAATGTCTTCAGGCTCACCTGGAACCAGCATCAGCACACACTCCCCCCAGCAGCCCACCAGAGCCAACCTGCCTTCTTAAGCAGCTGCAGCAGCTAATCGGGAACACAATGGCCCCAGGCGTCCGACGGAGCCCCAGCACCCCTCCCCAACGCCTCCACTTCATCCTCGCGGCTTCGCACACATGCAGCCTCGCTCAGGGACACGAATGCACCCTCACTCACGCATGCACATACATGTACACATGCATGCTGCTGACACAGGCGCACGCTGTTGAGACCCCCCGACACGCGGGCGCATGCTGGGATACGCAGGCAAGAGCACACGCGTGCTTTCCTGTGATACTAACTTGGCTGGAGAGTTGGCTACCACCTGGGGAGGAGAGAGCAAAGAAGACAGGACTGTCAGAGTGAGGCTCCTGCCAGAGGGTTTGAGCATAAGGACGGAGGGATGGGCCTCAAACTGGCCATTGTGGAGGCGGAGTCAGCCCAGACAGGCACTAGGTGAAGAGAGCGCAGAGAGAGGAGTGGGCAAAGCTCAGAGTCTGGATCATAGCCTTTCAGTTTGGGTCAGAGATGCCAACTGCAGCGTAGGTCCACAGTACCTAAAGCTTTGCCTAGGAGAAGGGTTGTTTTGGTCCATCTTCATGGGTGCTCGTTTACCATGTACATGAATCTCCCACATACAACCTGGCTCTAGACCCTGGAGAGGAAGCCGAAGATGGAGACAGGACCAGCTCTGGCTGCTACAGGAATGGCCAAGGTCCCAGGTGGCTCCTGGCCAGCCATGCACGGCTGCCCTAGACTCGTCCTTGTCGAATGAGGGGTGGTTCTGGGAGTGCTGCTCCCGAAACAAGAGCTGCCTCGGTGCTGGGGTGTGTACAGTGGGGTTTCTCGCAGCCCTGGGAACATGTTCTCTGTCCCAGAGGAGGGGCAGGCAGCTCTGGACCCACCTCCCAGGCACAGTAGTAAGGGATCGGTGCGGTGTCCAGTAACCACCCACGAAAGCCCGTGGATGGGCACTCGTGTGGGATGGAGGAGTGGGGAAGCCTGGGGGAAGTGTGGGCCCTGGCGTTCTGC
The DNA here is from genome assembly GCA_006408675.1 of Madoqua kirkii. NCBI lineage: Eukaryota > Metazoa > Chordata > Mammalia > Artiodactyla > Bovidae > Madoqua > Madoqua kirkii. Next base: position 62,413 of record SJYC01067852.1, read on the forward strand.
AGGAAGGCCCCCATCCAAGACAGCCCAGCTTGGACACTGCGAGCGGGGCCCCACCCTCACTCTTGTCTAAGAGCCAGCCTCCTGGAGCATCTCTCCTTGAAGGAGACCTTGCCTCCCTTACGTTTCTTTAGATGCAAATTCCTTGCAGCGAGAGACGCTGGTCAGAAATCTGAGGGGAGAAGAATGCAGAAAGTGGTGTCAGGGGATCGGGATTAGGGGACAAGAGCCGGGTCACGAGTCAAAGGCAGCTGCAGCCGAAGCAGAGTCCAGAACACCCCAAAGGCAAAACCCAGCCCCACTGGGCAACCAGGGGATTCTGAGCTTGGATCCTCTGTGAAGGGGCTCGTCATGGGTCCCCCCGAGCTCTGCTCCTTCAGACTCTTCGGGGCGTGTGCTTCTTCCTCGGAGCCGGGCTGGGGTGCTCAGGGCCCCCAGGGCCAACTTGCTGGGCAGCCCACCAGCTTCTACCCATCAAGACTTTTCCCTTCAAAACGTTAAGCGCGCTCCGTAGACAAGGACAAGGTCAAGCACAGCCCTGCTGAGGGATCCGGCCAGGCTGGAAATGTCTTCAGGCTCACCTGGAACCAGCATCAGCACACACTCCGCCCAGCAGCCCACCAGAGCCAACCTGCCTTCTTAAGCAGCTGCAGCAGCTAATCGGGAACACAATGGCCCCAGGCGTCCGACGGAGCCCCAGCACCCCTCCCCAACGCCTCCACTTCATCCTCGCGGCTTCGCACACATGCAGCCTCGCTCAGGGACACGAATGCACCCTCACTCACGCATGCACATACATGTACACATGCATGCTGCTGACACAGGCGCACGCTGTTGAGACCCCCCGACACGCGGGCGCATGCTGGGATACGCAGGCAAGAGCACACGCGTGCTTTCCTGTGATACTAACTTGGCTGGAGAGTTGGCTACCACCTGGGGAGGAGAGAGCAAAGAAGACAGGACTGTCAGAGTGAGGCTCCTGCCAGAGGGTTTGAGCATAAGGACGGAGGGATGGGCCTCAAACTGGCCATTGTGGAGGCGGAGTCAGCCCAGACAGGCACTAGGTGAAGAGAGCGCAGAGAGAGGAGTGGGCAAAGCTCAGAGTCTGGATCATAGCCTTTCAGTTTGGGTCAGAGATGCCAACTGCAGCGTAGGTCCACAGTACCTAAAGCTTTGCCTAGGAGAAGGGTTGTTTTGGTCCATCTTCATGGGTGCTCGTTTACCATGTACATGAATCTCCCACATACAACCTGGCTCTAGACCCTGGAGAGGAAGCCGAAGATGGAGACAGGACCAGCTCTGGCTGCTACAGGAATGGCCAAGGTCCAGGTGGCTCCTGGCCAGCCATGCACGGCTGCCCTAGACTCGTCCTTGTCGAATGAGGGGTGGTTCTGGGAGTGCTGCTCCCGAAACAAGAGCTGCCTCGGTGCTGGGGTGTGTACAGTGGGGTTTCTCGCAGCCCTGGGAACATGTTCTCTGTCCCAGAGGAGGGGCAGGCAGCTCTGGACCCACCTCCCAGGCACAGTAGTAAGGGATCGGTGCGGTGTCCAGTAACCACCCACGAAAGCCCGTGGATGGGCACTCGTGTGGGATGGAGGAGTGGGGAAGCCTGGGGGAAGTGTGGGCCCTGGCGTTCTGCAGGAAGGCCCCCATCCAAGACAGCCCAGCTTGGACACTGCGAGCGGGGCCCCACCCTCACTCTTGTCTAAGAGCCAGCCTCCTGGAGCATCTCTCCTTGAAGGAGACCTTGCCTCCCTTACGTTTCTTTAGATGCAAATTCCTTGCAGCGAGAGACGCTGGTCAGAAATCTGAGGGGAGAAGAATGCAGAAAGTGGTGTCCCTGCCCCCACGCTCTGCCACCACTCTGGACTCTGGCTGGGAGAGCCTGGGCTTCCGTTGGCCTGGCCTGGCCTGGTCCTCTCTTGGCCAGGATCCTGGGGATCCAGACCAAAGTCAGGGAGATCCCCCAGTCCCAGGCTCAACCCTGTCTCAGAGCTGATAAAATTCCCTCTGATCTCCCAGGCTCAAAATAGCTGCCGGTGGAGCTATATTAGGAAAGGGCCAGCACAGATCTCCCATTCCTTCTCCATTTTTGGCCAGTGCTGACAGCTGCAGGGTCAGCCCTTGCCCTCACCAGCCCAGTGTCCCCTGTAGAGGGCAGTGTTGGCCTCAGGGGAGGCTTCTGCCCTTCCCGGCCCATGTGGCCTGTTCCTTGTTTAGCCCCGCTGCTTAACTTTCGCCTGAGAACCTGAAGGCTGGGATGCCTGCAGCAGACATAGCTCAGAAAGGAGCACCCCAGGTCTTGGGGAGAATGGGCCAAAGCTATAAGGCCGCCCTGGGGAGGGGGCCTTGCATCTGCTGGCCTGAGGGACACTGCTCTTCAGGACCAGCCCCAGAGATGAGGGGGTGGAGGGGCTACAGCCCCACTGTGCTTGCACCCACTCTCTTCCTCCCCATCCCTCCTAAGGGGATATGAGCTGCCAAGCTGCCCAGAGAGTGAGAGAAGGAGCTTCCCTGTGGAGCCAGACAGGATAGAATTCAGATCCCGACCTTTCCTCCTCCAAGTTACTTACCTGTCTTAGCCTCCGTCTCCTTATTCATAAAACTGAGAGGGTGGTGCCCACCGCAGAATGAACAGAATCCTGAATGTAAAACCCTCAGCATGGGTTAAGAATGCAATGAAAAGACATAGGGCTTAGCATTTGCCAACCCTGTCTCCTGTGAGCAGTTAGACACAGCAACAAGTGATGGCTTTGGCCCTCAGCTACCCCTGGTTAGAGGCTCCAACCTTCCTGCTGGGGCCGTAAGGTAAAGTTGCTTAGTCGTGTCCGACTCTTTGCAACCCCATAGGCTATAGCCTACCAGGGGCTCCTCTGTCCATGGGATTTTCCAGGCAATAGTCCTGGAGTGGATTGCCATTTCCTTCTCCAGGGTATCTTCCCGACCCAGGGATCGAACCTCTGTCTCCCACATTGTAGACAAGACGCTTAACGTAGCATCGGCTTTTGCTTTAAATGAGGCATGCACCACACTCCCTCTCTAGCTCGTTTTTTCTTCAGAGAAACTCTTGTGCCCTGCTACTCTGAGTGTCAAGTAATAATTTGATAGTTGTCAGGTTCTGAGAAGCCATTGCCCCAATGCCAGGGCACCTCAGGGGTCATGAGAAGCAGGAGTGGGGCAGGCAGGCAGGTCCCTGTCTCCCTGCGGGGGGAAGTCAGACCGGCCTGAGCGCCAGTCCTGTCTGCCCCTCAGCAGCCGAGTGACCTCGGGCAAGCAACTCGCTCTCTCTGGGCTTCCGCTGCCCGGTTATCAAGTGAGGGGATGATGCCCACCTCTGAAGTCGCTGAGAGAGCTGTGTTAGACAAAGTATGTGACTGTTAATCAGCCCCCAACCTCCATGGATGGTTCAGTGAGCGGAGACCTTACCATCACTGCAGGTGGGCAGTGGAGGCTTAGATCCACCAGAGCCTGACCTCCCTGCTGGGGGGCTAGTCCCAAAGAGGGCCAGGAAGACCCACCAGCCTTCTCAAGGCAGAAGGGCACCACTTCTACCCATCTTTCCCCCAGCCTCCTAGCAGAAGCCCCTTATATAAAAGGCCTGGGGTTCGAAGGCTTTGCCACCTTGGTCCAGGAAAGCCAGGATCCAAGGGCTCAGACTATTGATCGCCCAGCTTCACTCAGAAGCCCAGACAGAGCTCGGGGCTCTGAGGAAGCCGTAGATTCCCAGGGAAGGAGCAAGCGGGTGGAGTCCAGGGACCGTCTACAGCAAGGTCACAGGAAGGGTGTGGGCTTGGATCAGACTGACCCAGATTGCCATGCTGACTCATCAGTGTACCTGCTGCGTGACTGCAGGCAATGATGCCAGGTAGCATGTGGAGAGTGTGCACTACACATGTGTTGTCTCCTCCCCATAGTCTAGGTGTAGGAACAGTCCCATGGCAGAGCCCTGAACCCCTAACCGCTGGGCATATGCCTTGACTCGGCCGGCTCTGCCTCCAGCCCAGAGATGATGACACCAGTTGCATGGGGCCATGGGAGAAATTATAATAACAAATGTGCCGGGCTTGGCAGCTAATGCATGCTCTGCTTGGCAGCTCCCGTCCCTCAACCTCTCCACAGTGCCCACTCAGCCTAGGTTTTTCTTAAGTCCTGTGCTCCAGGAGTCCCATCAGCTAGTTCCCTTGGGAACCAGGGGGTGGTGTGCTGTTCTGCATGGCTCCTTCCTCCTCAGAATCCTGCTCCCTTGCTTCCCCACCCTAGTCAGAGTTGTTCCTGCCAACCACTCCCCTCACCCCACTGCCCAATCTCTCTGTACCCCGCTCAGGTGCTCCTCCTCCAAGCAGCCTTCCCAGACCACTACCAGACCTAGAGAACGTGCCCTCCTAACCTCCAGGGCTCCCAGAGGGGTGGGATTAGTGCATCCCCTGGCCGCAGAGTTCTTGGAGGTATTAGGACAAGCTTTGTCCTGTCGTGGTGGGTGACCTGATGTCAAAGTTTGGGGAGTCCAAGGCGCTTGCATTCAGGTCCGACCCAGCTGCTTAGTCGTTGGACAGCTGGACCCTAGCCTTCTCTGAGCCTCAGTTTCCCCCTCCGCAAAATCTGACACACCACGCTGGCTTGTGGTGTGTCAAGCCACAATGAGGGCAAGTGTCAATAGGCTGATTACTTTCACGTGCTGCCCCTTGGGCTTGGAGCTGGCCGCGACGGGGCCAGTCCCCCATTCTGACCTGATCAGGCCTCTGTGAGCACTGAGGACCCAGGTGGCCCCTGACCGCCAGCAGAGAGCTGTGTGCCCGTTACCTACCCTCCTAGGAGTCCAGCACCTGAGGCCTTCCCTCGGCGGCTCATCTGATACATCTGAGCCATCTCCCTCAGGGTCTCTGCCGAGTACAGGCCAACGGGGCTGTTATACTGCCTTGGCTGGCTCGAGCCCAGCGGGGCCTTCGGGCTGAGTGGGTCCAGGGGCCCCTCCAGGCTGGTCTTGGCCCCGGGGCTGCCCCGGGGAGGGCCGGGGTTAGAGGCCTCCGTGTGTGAGGAGAAGATGGAGGTCTGAGAGAAGGAAGAGCTAAAGGTCTGCCCGAGCTCCAAGGTGCCCGGGGTGCCTGGGGTGCCTGGGGTGCCCGGGCCGGCCCTCGCCTCGGGGTGGGGGCTGGTGCTGCCAGGCTGCTGTTCGTGTCCAGAGCGGGGTCCTGGCCCAGGGCAGCGCCATGCAAGGGAGAGAGAAAAGAGCAGTTAGAGGCCACGGCCGCCCCAGCGCTTCCGCGTGGACCTGAAATAGAGGGGTTAGTGCCAGCGCCGAGCCCACCACCTGAGCCTGCAGCCCTGCGCTGAGTTTGGGGTGGGGAGACGGCCTGGACACCTGGAAAAGAAGTTTTCTCAAAAAAACAGCGGGGTGAGGCATATGGCTCCTGGCCCTGATGCTACCATCAAACTAGACTAAATGCAAGGCCCACACAGAAAGCGAGGCCAAGCCGGCCTGCCGTGGGACTTGAAGTGAGGGGGGTGTGGTCTCAGGGAAGAGGGGGAGACCCTCTATCCTTCCTCCGTTCCCCTGCCCCTTAGGAGGACACGGGTGAGCACAGCCCCGCCTCCTGCTCTGCTGCAATGCTGCTCGTGGCCCGTGGGGCGCGCCTCCTGGGCTGGGGCTGAACAGGCAGGGCAGACGCGCAGGGGGACTGCGGGAGGAGCGGGGCTGACATCCGCGTCCCTCGTCTGCCCCTGCAGCTTCTCCCGAGAAGCACTCTGCCCGCTTCCTCCATCTGTCGCCCACCCCGGACCCCCGTTCTCCTCTTCTTGCCTCCTCTCCCCACCCCATCCATCGCCCACTCTGCCCTTGTGGACTGACAGGGTCTGTATGGGGTCATTCCGGGGGGTGGGTGGAGAGTGGTCGGAGTGTGTGGTCCCGCAGGCGTGGTGGGCTGGACCTCCTGTGCTCCCAGTCCCTCAGCACTGAGCTGCTTAGAGGAAGCCAGGAAGGCGCCTGGGGCGGGCGGGGGAGGTGAGCCTGCTGCTGTGCCTGCCTCTGGGGCTCACCAGCACTTCTGAGTGCAGTACATGCATGTGTGCCAAGTAGCTTCAGTCATGTCTGACTCTGTGACCCCATGGAATGTATCCCAGCAGGCTCCTCTGTCCATGGGATTCTCCAGGCAAGAATACTGGAGTGGGCTGCCAACTCCTTCTCCAGGGGATCTTCCCAACCCAGGGATCAAACCCACATCTCTTGTCTCCTGCAGAAGACAAGGCAGGCAGGCTCTTCACCTCTGGCACCACCCAGGAAGCCCTGGAGTGCAGAGCACGCTGAGTCGCTTAGTCGCTCAGTCATGTCCAACTCTTTGCGACCCTGAGGACTGCAGCCTGCCAGGCACCCCTGACTACAAAAGTAGCTCACAGTGACAAGGATTCAGTTGTCTCTGACTCTTTGCGACTTCATGGTCTTTACAGTCCATAGAATTCTCCAGGCCAGAATACTGGAGTGGGTAGCCTTTCCTTTCTCCAGGGGATCTTTCCAACCCAGGGATCAAACCCAGATCTCCCGCATGGCAGGCGGGTTCTTTACCGGCTGAGCCTCAAGGAAAGCCCAAGAATACTGGAGTGGGTAACCTGTCCCTTCTGGGGATCTCCCTGATCCAGGAATCAAACTGGGGTCTCCTGCATTGCAGGCAGATTCTTTATCAACTGAGCTATGAAGGAAGCACGGGGCAGGCAATTGGGAGGAGAAAGGAAGACTGGAGGGAGAGTGCCTGTGACTGAGGAGAAACCCTGAAGGGCAGTAGACCCCCCACAGCTGAGAGCTTTTCCCGGAGTGACTGATTCAAACTGGGGCCTTGGCGTTCATGCCAGAGTCAGCCCCTGCTGGTGCCCTCAGGAGCACGAGGGTCAGAGCCTTCTGGACACTTGTCCCTACTTGACTTGTCTCTTCCCTGAAAACACTGTGGACTAAGTAGATTTCCCATCAGCCCAACCATGAGGCCCAGATATTGGCTAAGCACCCAGGTGGAGACCCCTACATTATCACGAAATCAGCATTTCATCCAAGCTCTAAAGCATCTCTCCAGGGGCCTGCCCCAGCTCTGCCCCTGGCATCGCTGACACCACCCTGCCTGAGCGGGACCAGCAGAAGTTCAGGCAGGCAGGCCAGGGCTGCACTCCAGGAACCATGGCTGAAGGTGGAGCCTGCCACCTGCAGCCAGCACCTACCTTCTGATGGGGGATCACTGGCAGAGGGGACTGGATCGGGGGTGCTGCCGTGGAGATGGGAATGGGACGCTTCGACCTGGAAAAGCCAGAAACAGGAGCAGGTGAAGACAGTTGTTCTCGGGGCCCAGACACCCACCTGGGCAGGGCTGGCAAGGGGAGAACATCTGAAACCCAGGGAAACGGGGCATCCCCTGGGCCTGACCAGCAGGGAAAAGCCACGTCTCTTGATTACGTAGCAGCCAGAGGCCTCTGCTCGGTCCCAGGGAGGCTGCCTGTGCACAGAGAAAGCAGCAAGACCCTGGCCTCCAGGCCCAGCTGCCCACACCCTGGCAGCGCCATGCCCTACCCTCTCTGGGCTCCTCTGCAAAGTGGAGGTGCTTGATACCTTGGGCCTGTCCTCACTCTGGCCCAGGGGCTGTTCTCACTTCGCGGTGGTCTGGTAGCACAGGGTTGGCCCATGCTGGACAGCTCCTCTCCCCGGGATGCCTGGTGCCCACGCCCAGCCTCTGCCCCCGACTCTGGAAAGCGCCCACCTACTTCTGCAGGGTGAGACTCAGGTTGTAGCTGGCAGACTTGATCTTGTTCTGGGCCTCCAGGTGGGTCATGGTATCTGTGTTGACGCCGTCAATGGCCACCACAAGGTCGCCCTGGCTGAGCTGGGACTGGGCGGCCTTGCTGCCTGGTGTGATCTGAGAGGATAGCAAATGGAGGGTAAGCAAAGGGGGACCTGAGGATGGGACAGTCCTCAGAGAAGACACCAGGGAGTCATCCAGGAGAGGCAGGGCATCTTGTCTTTCATTCACTCTCGCCACCAAGCCTGCTTCCTCTTGCTGCAAAACTGACATATTTCTTGGTGCTTTGCATCTGAGTGTGGTCATGAGGCTAGCTCTGGCTAGTGGGATGTAGTTTAAAGCAATGCACATCGCTTCCAGGCCTGCCCCTAGCAATCATCTTGCCATCCTCAATTCTCCCTGCTTGTCAGCTGACTGGATATAAAGGACCCAGAGGAGATCAGTCAAGCCACTAACCAAAAGCGACCTGGATCCTGGAGTCACTGCTGGGAGGAAAGATGACTAAGGAGCACTGAACTGGATGTTGCATGAACGAGAAATAAACTTTTGCAAGAGGTCTGAGTTGTTTTTTTTTTTGTTATACCAATTAGCCTACTATAGCATCTGCACCCTGAAAACCCATGGCATACTTTCTGGCTCCAGAACTCAGATGCTGCCAGGCCAGCAAGCAGGCCAAATGCAGCCTCACAATAGTGTCCTAGGGTAAGTGCCCAGCACTCCACCATGACAGGTGTGCAGAGAGGGCTGGCAGAGTGTCAACCCGCCTGGGGGAGCAAGGTCAGCTGGGACATGGGGCTCAGTGCTCTGGGGTTGGCTTCATATTTCCCAGAGGTACATATGTGGAGGCCAGTTCCCAAATCTTGCACTCTAGTGACATTACAGAATATTACAGCCTGGGGGCCCACTCCAGTGTGATCATGCAGAAGGTCATGTGTGCACCATCCCATGAACATCACGTGTCATGTTAGGAAGCCTGCACTCCCAGAGACATCACTTGTGATGCTGAGATGGCTGAGACTCGACTCCCAATGATATCACACACCATGCCAAATTCTGCATGTCCAGCCCCCCAGTAATACCACCCTGAATGTCACAACGGCCTCCCCTACAGTAACATCACATGAAATGTGAAATTCTGGAGGGCCTGGTGACATCACCTAAAATAGCTTTGTGGCCAGCCCCTAGTGACATTGTAAACAGTGTCGTGAAGCTTCACTTCTAAAAGTGTCTCATGGGATGTCATGGAGACTCTGACTCCACCCCCTGCTGACTTCACAGAGAATGACTTTGTAATCCGACCTCCATGACATCATCAGGAAGCCCCGTGTGACATCACATGGGATGCCAGGCAGGCCTTGCCTCCAGTGACATCATAGGAAAGAGGAGACCCTGGGAGTCACCCCCCCACGATGCACTGTGCCTGGAGGGTGTCCCTTGGCTCTTCTGCCCCGACATGCCCACCAGCCAGGCCTCCTGGCTTCTCTGGGCACATTCCAGTCACCTTTCTGGCCATGCCCCAGGGACAAGGCTGGCTCCTAACCCTGGCAGAAGCCAGTCTCTGGCCAAGGCTTGGGGACCGACCTAGAAGGAGCCCTAAGGGGACCTGGGACTGTCCCTGGACACCAGGCCTCACGGAACTCTGGCCAGATTCTGGGCTTCAGACACGGATGGAAACCTCCTGCTAAGCCCCTAAGAGGGGCCCTCAGCCCATTCCTAGATGGGCTCTAGGGTAGGCCGGGAACCGTGTGTGCTAACCCAGGGATTATAGCAGTTCTAGGCGAGTTCTTGCTAATTGCCGTTGTCTTGTTATTTCAGACACAAGAACTGTGGTACCTTCTTAAACGCTGGCCACCTCCCCACCACTCCCGGAATCTGCTGAGATGAGGCAAGGACAGCAGAAAAGCAAATGCCTTAACTGTCAGGAAGCCATGTTGTCCAGTTTGTCAAATCCCACCTGCTCTCCAGGCTCCCATAGGGGTGTCTGGAGCCACTTGGACCATCTCAAAGCACATGTTGCCTTTAGTCCCAAATCAATGGCCATGCAGAGCCTCTCCTAGTGACAGGAGTTTGTTATTCCCTTTGATTGAAATGGCCGCTGCCGCTAAGTCACTTCAGTCGTGTCCAACTCTGTGCGACCCCATAGACAGCGGCCCTTTAGGCTCCCCAGTCCCTGGGATTCTCCAGGCAAGAGCACTGGAGTGGGTTGCCATTTCCTTCTCCAATGCATGAAAGTGAAAGTGAAGTCGCTCAGTCGTGCCCAACTCTTAACAACCCCATGGACTGCAGCCCACCAGGCTCCTCTGTCCATGGGATTTTCCAGGCAAGAGTACTGGAGTGGGGTGCCATTGCCTTCTCTGTTAAATGATTGAACAAAGGGTAAAAAAAGATAACAAAAAAAAGCAAAACACTTTCTAGACTGAGAGGGGACTCCTAAGGGCAAGCTGAGCTGCCCAGCCAGGCCTGTCTTGCAAGAAAGTTACCTTCCCCTATAGCTTCTAGCTTTGCGTTCAGACCTCTGCTCTTCCCGGCATTTTATTATAGACATCTTTGAACACAGAAGGGCTTCCCTGGTGGCTCAGATGGTAAAGCGTCTGCCTGCAATGCGGGAGACCTTGGTTCCATCTCTAGGTCGGGAAGATCCCCTGGAGAAGGAAATGGCAACCTACTCCAATACTCTTGCCTGGGAAATCCGATGGATGGAGGAGCCTGGTGGGCTACTGTCCATGGTGTCTCAGAGTCAGACACAACTGAGCAACTCCATTTTCTTCACTTTGAACACGGAAAGGCGGAACTAATACTACAGTGAAAAGTCAAATGCCCACCGCTGTGGCTCTACTGTAGCATTTTACTCAACCTGCTGGTCATGTGTCCGTCCGTCTCACCATCCATCAATCCATGTCACATGTGACGCACTTCAGAGACAGTAACAGCTGCCAGCATGTTCCTGCTCAGGGCAGACTGCACCACCTCTGCTGTCTCAGTGGACTGCCCGCAGAGCTCCTCCACAGCAGGGCACAGGGGTGCTGAGGCTTCCCAAGCCGGGGCTCCCCCAGATGCTTCTGTGAATCTACAGAGAAGGGGCCCATCGTCCTGCCACAGGGAGCTCCCAGGCCGGGTAGGCACAGACCCCAGAGGAGAGGGCCGCACGCCTACAGAAGTGCAGCCTGCCAGGCAGGACCAGATCTGTGCCCAGGAGATCATGGATAAGTATGAACAAGGACACCAGAATGCGTCCAAGAGGTGCCGGGGCCAGATCAGCTGGAGCAAACCACAGCCACCTGGAACGCCCTCCCTTCCAAGATGCCTTGAGGACACCTTTCTCCCTCAAGCCTGGGTCGCTGACACAATATCTTCCCAAAGGGCTCCCACCTTCCCCTCGCCTGGCACTGCCTGGCTCCCCCTCATGCTCAGGAAAGGGACTGAAGTGATTCCCAGGGAAGAGCCCAGCCTCCCCTGGATCTGATCAAGAGCCAAACTCCCCGCGGAGAGCCGCCTAGCTGGCTCCAGCCGGCCCCTGGCGCCTCGCGCTCTGCACCTGTGTCTGCTCATCAGGGCTGTTGGCCTGACCTTTGGCTGCCCCGAGTACGGTTCTAGACCCCCTTGGGCTGGCGGGTGGAGGATGCTCTAGTCCTCTTTTAGGAAGGTGCTCTGCTAGTTCTGCCCAGGTCTCCTTAGAGAATAAGGCAGCATGGAGACAGGGACCCTGAGGAGGTTGTCCCTCAGCTCTGCCCAGGGAGCATCCTGACCAGCAGAAGGGCAGGGCCACCCTTGAACCATCGCACAGAACCTAAGGCATGTGGAGAGTACAGTCCAGGCACAAGGTACCCAAGTATCTCTTGTCTGACTCCCTAACCCCCTCCCTCTACTTTCCTTGTCCCAGAAAAGACCCAAAGCTGCTAAATCCTTGAAGGATATATTTTTCTTCTTTAAAGTTTTACTACCCCCTTTGGAGAATTTGAAAAATTCTTTGTAATGATTATTTCATTCTCATTTTACTTTTCAACTTCTCCAGTCACCAGCCAGCTCTCAGTGGGGAACCCAGCCACAGGCAGAGCTCCAGGACAAGGGTTCTGTCTCAGAAGCCTCTAGGATAGGCTCTAGGTGTTTAGAGGCCAAGATTGCCGCCTAGCCCACAGGAGAGTTTCCTCCTTGCTGGGCCATAGTTTAGGGCATCCCAGAGTGGGCACAGGGACAGCCGGTACCTTCGGGTGCCTGGGGGAAGCAGCAGAGCAAAGAGCACAGACTTTGGTCTAGCCAGACCTGAGGCTACAGCACCCACCTCCATGCCCTCTGTGTAAAGACAGCAATGATTCTGTTCTCCCAGAATTCTGGTGAGGATTTCATCATTAAATGAGATATTATACAAAGACAGTGCTGAGCTGAGAAAGTTTCAGGGAAGCTCCTAAAGGAGGAGATGCGGGTGCTGCCCCGCGGCCCCTTGCCCTGGGGTGTGCAGGAGTTGGAGTCTGGGAGGCTGCAGCCTGCGGCTCCACAGGGCACAAGGTCTGGAGCTGGCAGAAGGTGGCGTGCGAGGGCCCAGCCCTGATCAGTTCTGAGCCAGCCTTCTGTCCTTCGAAGAGCCTGAGCATCAGCTGGAGGAGAGAGAAGTCCTCTCCAGGGGCCCAGGGGAGCAAGATGCCGGCTGAGGCTCTGACCTACCCCTGAGCCCGGCTCCTATTTCCCCAGCTTCCTGGGATCAGAGGGAGCCCCTAGGCTCCACAGAGGTTCCTGCCATCACTCCCAGTGTTAAAAGCCAGATAGGCAGTGCCTTCTTTTCCGTCTAGACCTACCAATGTAGGTGTGGCAAGGAAAGGGGGGCCAGGGCAGGCAGTGGACGCTGTGGACCGTGCAACTTCCAGCATCTCCTCCTGACACCCCCACTAGGGCTGACGCCCAGGGGATTTCCTCGGAGCCCCAAGTGCATCTTACACGGGTGATTAGATTACTGCCGTCCTCTGCTCCCACTCCATCTGCCTCCCCCTGGGGCCTTGCTCCATCCCTCACTGTTTCACTTCTGCCTTCCCGTGGTCCTGCTCTCCAACTCCATCCTGGCTGATTAAAAAAAAGGAGAGAGCACCAGAATCTTTTCTATGCTCAAAAAGCCTCTCCTTACACAGAGGATTTTTAGGGAGGTGAACATATCCTCTATGATACCATAATGCTGGATACATGTCAGAATACACTGGTCCAAAACCATAAAATGTATACACCAAGCATGAACTCTAATGTAAACTATCTGTTCTCTGTAAAAATGACATGTCAGTGTATCTTCATCGGTTATAATATATGTACAGTCTGGTGGGGGATGTTGGTAATGAGAGAGGCTGTGCATGTATGTGTCGGGGCAGGGCGTGGGATAGGCAAAATCCCCATATCTTCCTCTCCATGTTGCTATGAACTTAAAGCTGCTCTAAAAAACTTAAGACTTAAAAAAACCAGCCTCTCCCTGCTCATGCCTTAACTGCCTCAGGCAGCCCCTGCCGCATGTGCCTCCCTTTCTTCACTGCCAGGCTTCTCCCGAGAGTGGCCCGCAGGCCCCTGCAATCTCCCATCCCTCTCACGTCAGCCACTTGGCTTTGGCCCCCGCCGCTCCACGCTTACCAGTGACCTCCCTGTGCCAAAGTCAGGGGTCACTGGTCCCTTTTCCAGCTGGCCACACACTTTTCTGGCCTTCTGAGTCTCTCCTCTTATCCCACAGTTCTATGTCAAGAACGTTACGAAGTGGGTCCCCAAGAGCCCTCGGACATTGTGAAGTCCGCTTCATGCCACTTAGGATGGTTCCTGGGAAGAGGTGGATATGGGCTTCAAAGGCACAGAGAAGATGTATTTGGGAACAAGAGGGCCCTGGGTGGGGGCCTTGGCAATCATGGCCAGCCCCTGGATGAGAGGAAGGTTCAGGGAGCTGGGGAGACATCTCCCAGGCGGGAGGGCTGCCCCAGCAAACCCAGCAGACCTCACCCAGGAAGCTCTATTCCACACTCGCTCCTCTCCCACGCCTTTAGCCCAAGGAGCCCTGGGGGCTGCCAGGGAAGTTCCCCTTGTCCTTTGTCCTAGCCCAGGACCTCAGAAGGCTCACTCCCCAGGACCTGGCCAGCCTCATACCCACTTTCTTTGGGGCCCTCCCGGGGTCAGGACCAGCTCCGAGCCCCAGGGAGAGGAAGCATGCTGGGAGAGGGTCTGGCCTGGCGAGCTCTAAGCATGCGCTTCCCTGCACTGGGGCTCTGTCCGTCTATCATCCCCATCCCGTTCGAGGCTTTGGGAAGCCGCTGCCAGCCCCGCAGCAGTGCTCCGGAGGCTCGCCTGACCTTCAGCGCGGCTATAAACAGCACGGCTGTCAGCAGAGTGAGGTGCTGCCCAAGCAGCAGCACCGCGACCTTAAAATTCCAGGAATCGCCAGCATGGCTGCCCCAGAATAGCCTCAGCCTGCCCTCCTTCCCGTCCCCAGGGACCCTCTACCGCATGTGCCCCCTTTCTTCACTGCCAGGCTTCTCCCGAGAGTGGCCCGCAGGCCCCTGCAATCTCCCATCCCTCTCACGTCAGCCACTTGGCTTTGGCCCCCGCCGCTCCACGCTTACCAGTGACCTCCCTGTGCCAAAGTCAGGGGTCACTGGTCCCTTTTCCAGCTGGCCACACACTTTTCTGGCCTTCTGAGTCTCTCCTCTTATCCCACAGTTCTATGTCAAGAACGTTACGAAGTGGGTCCCCAAGAGCCCTCGGACATTGTGAAGTCCGCTTCATGCCACTTAGGATGGTTCCTGGGAAGAGGTGGATATGGGCTTCAAAGGCACAGAGAAGATGTATTTGGGAACAAGAGGGCCCTGGGTGGGGGCCTTGGCAATCATGGCCAGCCCCTGGATGAGAGGAAGGTTCAGGGAGCTGGGGAGACATCTCCCAGGCGGGAGGGCTGCCCCAGCAAACCCAGCAGACCTCACCCAGGAAGCTCTATTCCACACTCGCTCCTCTCCCACGCCTTTAGCCCAAGGAGCCCTGGGGGCTGCCAGGGAAGTTCCCCTTGTCCTTTGTCCTAGCCCAGGACCTCAGAAGGCTCACTCCCCAGGACCTGGCCAGCCTCATACCCACTTTCTTTGGGGCCCTCCCGGGGTCAGGACCAGCTCCGAGCCCCAGGGAGAGGAAGCATGCTGGGAGAGGGTCTGGCCTGGCGAGCTCTAAGCATGCGCTTCCCTGCACTGGGGCTCTGTCCGTCTATCATCCCCATCCCGTTCGAGGCTTTGGGAAGCCGCTGCCAGCCCCGCAGCAGTGCTCCGGAGGCTCGCCTGACCTTCAGCGCGGCTATAAACAGCACGGCTGTCAGCAGAGTGAGGTGCTGCCCAAGCAGCAGCACCGCGACCTTAAAATTCCAGGAATCGCCAGCATGGCTGCCCCAGAATAGCCTCAGCCTGCCCTCCTTCCCGTCCCCAGGGACCCTCTGTCCACCCCACCACAGCCGAGGGAGGCTGGCGAACACCGGGGCTCAGCGAGGGGCAGAGGCCACTGGGCTGGTGCCAGGTGAGTCTGTGGGTGAGTGGGCGAGGCTGTAAGGAGTGGCGGCCTCAGAGCAGAGGCAGGACCTCCCTGGGCCCAGGCTCAGCTCCCCCATCCTCACAAGCAGCCCATGAGGAAAAACAGGTGCATTTTCATAAGTGTGTATTAGACGGCACGCTCACACGTGTGCTTTCCCCCATTCATCATCCCCACGTCACAGATGAGAAAACTGAGGCTGAGCGGGTGAACTGACTTTTCTAAGGTGACCCAGCTGTGAGTAGCAGAGCCAAACAAAATCTTAAGGTCTCTGCCATAAAGTCAAGGACTGCAACACGCACCAAGGCGCAAGTCCCAGACGGTGGCCCTCGCCTTGGCCTAGCTGCTCAGGTATTGGGGCTGGGTCTTTGGAATTTCTCCCTCTCTGCTCCCACCCCTCCCCTACTTCCTGGAGAACTGGCTGGGGTGGGGGGAGGGTGGGGGTGAGAGGGCAGCTCATATTGCAGGCCCAGCCGCACCTGTCCAGGATAAATAAAGGCATTTCCCCTCCACCCTCTGAGCCTTTCTCCTGAGCATTTCTCTGTGGATCCTCAGGCTGAGACTCTCACTGAAGAGAGGACTTGAGGGGCTGTTATTGCTCCAAGGTTGATTCTGTGGGGCTGCTGGGCAAAATGGGGTGGGTACGGGAGCCACTCCTCAGGCTGCAGGTGGCCAGCCTTCCTCCAGCAGGAGATGCAGCAGACGGCCCCACTCAGGGCTTTATTACTAGTCCCTAGCCAGAGGGTGTGGAGAAGGCAATGGCACCCCACTCCAGTCCTCTTCCCTGGAAAATCCCATGGATGGAGGAGCCTGGTAGGCTGCAGTCCATGGGGTCGCTAGGAGTCAGACACTTTCGCTTTTCACTTTCATGCATTGGAGAAGGAAATGGCAACCCACTCCAGTGTTCTTGCCTGGAGAATCCCAGGGAGGTAGGCTGCAGTCCATGGGGTCGCTAGGAGTCAGACACTTTCGCTTTTCACTTTCATGCATTGGAGAAGGAAATGGCAACCCACTCCAGTGTTCTTGCCTGGAGAATCCCAGGGACGGCAGAGCCTGTTGGGCTGCTGTCTATGGGGTCGCACAGAGTCAGACATGACTGAAGTGACTTAGCAGCTTAGCAGCAGCCAGAGGGTGAGGTTGCAGCCACGGGCGTTAGGGGTGACCAGGGACACAGGAACAGGTGAGCAGATGTGAACCTGTTAGTCTAGCTCTGAAGTGAGATGCCCACCCTAGCCCTGTCTGGGGGCCCACAGGCCTCAGGGTTATGCTGTGTGTGCTCCTGCTGAGAATGAGCTGGCCCGCCTTTGCCTACCCACTAATGCTTTTTTTTTGCACAGAGACTCAGGCCAGGACATCTATTGCCCCTCTATGGGAAGAGGATTCTTCCAGAGAGCTCTGGCCTTGTTCCCTTAGGGAAGAAGTTTCTGCTGCAGAAGGACCTTAAGTGCCCCAGCAGGAAATATCACAGCCCTGTTGGGAAGGGGCGTGTGTGTGTGTGTGTGTGTGTGTGTGTGTGTGTGTGTGTGTAGTCACTCAGTCGTGTCCGACTCTTTGCAACACCATGGACTGTAGCCCGCCAGGCTCCTCTCTCCATGGGATTCTCCAGGCAAGAATACTGGAGTGGATTGCCATTTCCTTCTCCAGGGGATCTTCCCAACCCAGGGATCGAACCTGGGTCTCCTGCATTGCGGGCAGACGCTTTACTTTGTATTCCAAGGCCTGCACTGAGACCGGGATGCCCAAGCCCAGGGTATCAGCAGCTCACCAGAGGGTTTATCAAAAGGCTCCAAGCCCTGGGAAGGCCCCAGCACCCAGCCCTGCATGCTTCATGGCCTTGGTGATTTGGGACATGCCCCTGAAGGGAGCTGAGAGGCCCATCCCCCAGTGGCCTGCCTGAGCTGCGGGTTCTATTTTTAAAAGTACCCCCTAATCATTGGCCCTAGTACATCCCAATACATCCCCTGCCTACAGTGAGGACATTCTTCCTGTTGTCTAGCTTAAGGCCTCTGTGCTGCAATTTAAGCCCTGGGCTGGCTGGGGCCAGGTGGCTCATAGACCCCCAGTGAAGTCATTGGCTATCCTGGGTGCCACTGAGCTAGCTGGGAGGGCTAACGTCCACTTGCACGGATGGGGTCGGGACCAGCACTCGGAGGCCGGGGGCATAGTAGCACTGAGGGAGAGCTGGACTGTCTCAGGCGTGGGAAGTGGGCAGACCCACGAGAGGGGACGGTCCTGCCTTGTACAGGGAGGAGATGTGGAACCAGGGGGTGGGGAGCTGTGCAGGCTTCTGGGGGAGAAGGGGGCGTGTCCACTGGGACTCAAATGCCCATGTGTCACCATATCATCAGACAGAGCGTGTGCGTCTCTGGGTGTTCTTTAGTACATGGGGCCATGCCATCTCCAGGGCAGGGGGCCTGGAGACTCAGGTGAGAATAAGCCAGGCCTCCAGCAGAAGGATGGAGACGGTGCCTTTTCCCTGCAGTGAGCCAGGCCAGCACCCCAGAGAAGCGTGGCCTCTTTTTGCTCTTGGGAGGCTCCCATAGCACCCCCGAGTGGGGTTTTCCATTGCAGGGTCCCTCCAAGTGTGCACATTAGGTTCTACAGCCAGGACTGTGCCTGCAGTGGGACACTGGCTCCCTGCCCCTCTGCCAAGCTCCGTTCAGTCCTCTCCTGTCCACCCACTTCAGCGCTTCCCCCCTAACCTCCGCACCCCATCCCCAGAACCAAGGAAAGTTTCCTCTGCCCTGGAGAAGTCTCCCTGTCTCCAGGTGGGCAGTGACCCAGACACCCCTGCCCATCCATCACCCTCCAGTGACAGCCTGGGGCCTCAGCCTGCCCCCTTGTGCCCACACCAGCACTGCTGGGGCTTGGCCTTGGCCGTGCCCCACCAGGCGGGGGTTCTCTTTGCCCCGGCACATTTCACAGTTCACTGCGAGCATAGCTCTGCTTCAGCCCCGCTCTGTTGGACTTCCCTTTCCTTGACAAGTGTTGTCTGAGCACCTAGGTACTGGTCTAGGTACCACGGACACAGCAGTGGTTAAAACAAAGTCCTGTCTTACAGACAGCTTTGTCTCAAGCAGATCTAGCTTCTTGCTTTTCTGGACTTCAGTGTCTCCAGCTGGGCAATAAGATTTCTCAGACAATCTCCAAAGATCTCTGACTTCCCCATCAGGCAGTGCCGGCCCCGGTCACAGGACACACAGTCCATTTCCCCAGAGGAGCATGGGGAACCAGACGTGAGACAAGCAGGCAGAGCAGCTGTAGGTGAATGGCTAGGTGCTCCAGTAGGTGAGGAACGCCCAGCTCCATGAAGCCAACCAGTGCAAGTGCCCCCAGCAGGCCCAGGGAGGCAGGGGAAGACGGCTGTTATCTCAGGTCTGGGATGGAGTGGGTGTGGGAGCCCGGTTATCAGCCCAGCCCAGCTTTGACTTCAGGACAGCCAAGGTCAGCAGCCTGTCACCTGCCCTCTCCACGCTAGGAGCGCTCTCTCCCAAAGCAGTGGCCTCTTCCGGGCAGATGCGCCAGGCTTGGGCGTACCCCAGCCCACCTGGAGAAGGGCTTAGGAAGGCCCTGTACTTTGTTTACCTGCCTGCTTGCAAACTTAGCATTTCCTGCTCTACTGAAAACATCAGCAGCTTGCCTATGTTTCATTCCCTTAATAGGCTAGCAAACCCAGGTGGGTAACAGCTGTGGCAGAGACCAGGGGCCTGGGGTAGGCAGGATCAGGCTAGGTCCAGTCCCAGCCCCCAGACCAGGAAAGTCTGCTCTGCTTTCCAAGAGCCTCAGGGAGGACAGACAGACGGACGGATGGACGCACACACCCTCCTTCTAACATGCCCCGCCCCCACGGGCGCTAGGCTGCGGGCCACGCACACTCACCCGGGAGATGGTGAGCGGCATGTTGAAGTCCTTGCCCCCCTGCAGGCGGAAGCCCCAGGGCCCAGGCCCCGTCAGGGTCACGCTGTAAGACATGCTGGTGCTGACACTGGCGGCCTCTGCGGACAAAGGGAGAAGAGTGGAGTGAGAGGACCCTCGAGCCCCCTGCCTCCCCAGTCCAGACCTCAGCCCCAGCCCCCAACCCCCGGCCTTGCCTGCTCTGTGCCTTGCTGCCCAGCCGGGCTGTGTGGAGCTCCTGAGAGGCTCCTAAGAATAGCTGGGAACGAATGCCATCGACACTGATATCTGCCCTCCGCTGCGCCCATAAATGGACTGCAACCCTATACTGTGCCCGCCCGCCCTCAGCCTCCCAGCGGGCCCACCGTGACTCACGCGGCTAATATAGCCCCTGGGGAGGGCTGTCCAGCTCCCAGTTCCTCCCAGGGGGCAGGAGAGGGGCCTGAGGGGGGTGGTCAGTGATAATGCTCTGCCTCCCTGCTCTCCTCTCCTTGCTCCCACTGCCCTCTGGAGAGCCTTGTCTGCCCAGCCACAGTCTCTACCTGCTATATCCACTCTCTTGCCCAGAAGACCATGGCTGAGCTCCCTTGGCCCAAGGTTTTGTGACTTGGGTGTTTGCAGCCCTGTGATCCCGGAGAAAACCCTGAAGTTGTCCACTTATCCTCTTACCCCCAAGAGAAACGACAACATCAGGGCACAGAATTGTCCAACCCCATCAAAACAGTAATAGTAATAGCAGCAGCTCTGGGCACAGCCAAGCTCAGCTCTGGGCCCTTCACATCATTATCCTCTGAGATCCTGAGAGGCTACCACTTGTCCTGCAGGAACCAAGGCTCAGAGAGAGGTTAACTAGCTTCCCTAAGGTCACACAGGTAGACTCAGGCCATACTGGGGCCTGAGCTCATCCGTATGGGGATTTGTGCCAGATAACAGGTTCCGCCCAGCAGTGACAGTACCTCTTGATGCTCAAGCCTGGAATTGGGGAGGCCCTGCCTGCTGAAAGGTACCCTTAGTGTGGGGTCTGAAAACAGGTCTGGGACAGGCCCCACACCCTCCAGGCCCTCTGGGGGCCCAACAGTTATTCTTGGCTCTCCTGTCTCATTTGTGCCCTGGAAAAGTTGACCGCAGCGTGGAAAGCTCCAGCTGCCAGTGTCGCACGCCAGGCCCCCATGCCCTTTGAGCCGGAGCGGCAGGGGCCAGGGAGGAGGAGGGGGAGGCCATGTGCTCAGCTGCTGGGACAAGGGGCCAGAAGGGGCAGGAAGGGGAAAATGTGTGTGATGTGGTCAGCCCGTAACCCAGAGACAGCGTGTTCCAGGCAGGGGCCTGGACCCCTGAGGACTCCTGCCAGTGTGGTCTTCGAGCCAAGATGCCTCCAGAAGCCCTTCCTCAGAAGAGACCTCAGGCTTGACATAGTCTGGAGGGAGATCAAGGGCCCCGCTAGTTCCCTGCTCTGGAAACCAAAGCTCAGGGAAGGCAACTGGGCTGGCTGTTCTCTGCCCTCCTGGAGAGCTCTAGCCTGAGCTGGGCCCTGAGGACTCAGGAGGGCTGGGTGTGGATAATTCCCCAGCTGCCCGCAGCCAGCCTCACACTCCAGGCCTAGCACATATGACATGAATGGCAAGAAGGAGTCCCCACTTCACAGGGGCATTTGGTAATTGCCCGAGGTCACAGAAATATCAGGTGGAAGAAGCCACTGAGGGCCCTGTGTTCTTTCCCCCATTTCACCACCTCTTCTGCTCCGTGCCACGCTGCCCAGCTGTCCACCCTGCCCAGGCCTGGCCCAGGAGCCCAGCAGCTCACGGCCAGCACGCCCATCCCCTGCCCCTCCCCCAGGTCCAAGCCCATCCGTCCCTGATTCCAGCTTTATCTCCTTTCCTGAGTGGGGGGAGGCGCATCTGTCTGGTCAGGCCAGAGAGGATCCAGCAGCAGGGCATGATCAGTGTGGGGAAAGGAAGGCGCCAAACCCGCGCAGGGAGAGGGAGCCCCGAGCTAGGCTGTACCTGGAGTTGCAGGCTCTTTCTCTGGACTCAGGCACCCGCCATGTCGCCTCTGGGGAAAGGGTGGTGTAAGGAAAGGATGCTCTTAAAGGGGAAGGCCAGCCTCCCTCCATCTGCCTCCCCTGGGAGATCTGGAGCCAGCCAGAGAGCAGCTGGTACTCACAAGCTGGGCGTGAGCTGCTTTCCAATAACAGCAGCTCACTGGGGAGTAGGGATGGGGGCAAGCCTGGTCTTTCCCCTCCTCCACGCTCCTCCCTGCAGTTTGGGATGGGGTTTTAGGCGTGAAAATCACAAGGTGGAGGACAGAAGGAGAGCAGGAAGAGAGAGGCTGCTGCGGGCTTCAGAGGCCAGGGGCCTGGGTCTCTCTCTCCCATGGCGGCGCCAGTAGGTAGAGACTGCGCTTGTCAGAGACCTTCTCTGTTTTTATTTTTCTACATCACTCCAGGCGCACACAGCCCTGGGATGAACTTGAACTACTGATTGCAAACAAACTGTAGGCACGGTGCGTGTACGTGTGTGCTTGGTGTGCGTGCAAATACGTCCACACAGGAGCGTGTGCTGGAAAGTGAGCATGTGCGCAAGAGGGTGGGCCATGGTGGAAACAGCACTCTGCGGGGAGAGCCAGAGGTGAGTAACAGTTTCCGTCGAGCGAAGGTCTGTGTGCGGCTTTGACTGCCGGCGCGGGAGACTCAGCGCTGTCCTTTCTGTGCCAGTGAAATGCCCAGCCCAGGTGCAGAGGCCGCTCATAAACAGCTGGGGTGTCTGACAGAGCCATCGCTATTGTCATCGCCTGGACAATCACAGCACACAGCATCCGAGGCGAGGCGGGCGCCTCCAGGCAGCGGGAGGGCCTGCGCGTCCGCTCTTCCATCTGAGCCTGAGGTGCAGGCTGCTGGACTGAGAAGCGGGTGCAGACCGCATTGCAGAGCAGGAGCTTTGTGGTACGGGGCCATGAACCTAGACCAGCATGGGTGACGGGGCCGCTTCCAGAGCCTGCAAGCCCACGGGTAACGCTGGGTCTGTGTGTGTGAGGGAGACGTGAAGGAGCCGGACGTGTCCCAGAAGGAAGGCAGGAATGATGGTCACCCTACATCCTGGCGTCCAGGTTGGGGAGCAGCCCCTTGGCCTGAAGCAAGCAGCAGACATCACTTTAGCCTAAAGAGTGTCCCACTGGAAGTGATGGCTCAGGGACCCTCTGTGTTTAGGGGCACCTCATGATGAAGGGAGGTTGCTTGGGGGCCGGGGTGGGGGTGGGGGTTTGTCCCGGCTGGAGGTTGGGCCTTCTCCAGGCCATGTGGCTGGAAAATGGAGCTGGTAATGGCCGAGTTTGCCTCCAGGCAGTCCCCGAGGCTGGCATGTCCTAGGGTCTGGACTCCTGAGATCAGACTGAGCTCTCCCCACCCCCACTATCCAATTCTCCACTTTCCAGGCTTGGGTGTCTCCTCTCTCCCTGTCATCTTAAATGCCTCATTTCTAGCCTATCTACCGACTTCCTCCCATCTTCTCTCTGCTGGATCATTCCACGCAACCTGTCCTTCTGCAGCTATTGTGGAGAGGCCCAGTCTACTCTGCCAAGCTGACCAAGCCCACCTCAGTGCCCCAATAAGTCCTCCAAGTGCTTCCTGTCCTCCAGGGTCCTGACTGGAGACCCCTCACGCCAGCCCCTGGTTGGGCCTCCCCATGGCTCCTACCACCTCCTGCCCTTCTCCATCCTCACCTCCAGCTCCTAGAGTCCCTTGACGGCTCCTAGGGTCACAGAAAGACATTCTGTGTCTGTCTGTTCAGGACACCGTGTGCCCCACTGTGTTTGTACCGGCAGTTTCCTTAGCCTGGGCTGCCCGATCCCTGCCCCTCGGCCCCATCCCACCTGGCAGTCCTGGTTTGCCTCCACCGTTCCCAGGGTCCCTCGGCCTCTGCTCCCAGCGCCCTGTGTGCTGCTACCCCGATGGCGGTGCTTATCCCGCGCGTTAGGCGACCTCTGGTGTGCTGGCCCTCCCTGCCCCGTGCCCCACCCCAGGCCAGGTTTCCCTCCAGGAGAGGTGCAGGGCCTTATCCTTGCCTGGCCAGCCTGGGGGATGCTGCCGGCCTTTGCCCCAGCCTCTGTGGTCGTGCACAATGCCCGGCCTCAGGGCTGGGCAGAGAGTCCTCTCTGAGGCTGGAGCCGCTGGGGAGTGGTGTTCCCTGGCATGGCAACGCTGGAAGAGACAGAAGGCCCCCAACTCAGCTCCCTAGGGAGCTGCCCAGGGCTCCCCTTCTCTGGGACAGGCAGGGGGGCAGCCTTGAGGAAGGAAGGCAGGAAAGTGCCTCTGGTCTTAGTTTTGTTGCCCTAGAGAGCCCAGGAACTGGGGTGTTGTGTGGGTGTGAGTGGAGGGCAGGGTGGGAGCTGTCAGCTGAGGGGGAAGAGCAGCCGCGGGGCCTGTGCACACGGCATTTCCAGCGTTCCAGAACTCGGCCTTCTCTAATCGCCATCGGCATTCCGTTCCATAGGCACTTGGGCTGACAGCTGGCCTTCTTTTAATAGCCACAAGTATTCTGGGCAACATCCTAATCTCGGGGCATTCACAGCGAGGACATGCACAGCTCGCAGCCCCGCCCCCGCTCAGGTACATCCCGTTTCCAATCGCAGAGAGGAACGTGCCTCTCACACTTGGTCACATTCTCAGCTTAGAGCAGACACGTTAGGGCAGCACTCAAACCCATGCCCTGCGGCGTCAGAAGAACAGAAGCATGTGCTGGGCACACGGTCACACACGGTCACACACGTGCGATACACATTCACCGCAGTGTAGACACCGCCTCCTGCTGTGTACGTGCAGACAAGGGCAGGCAACACACTCAGGCTCGCTCAGAACGTCCTGGAGTCACAGAGATTCCCCCCAAGACCCCCAGGTGGGCAAGGGAAAGCTGGGAGGTGCAGGGAGGGGGTGATTCCCAGAGGCCATTGGGCCTGCCCCCCTTTCCTGACAACTCCCTGGGGTACTCGCTCCTGTCCCACCTTTTTACAGGTTGCCAGGTGTCAGACCCAGTTACCTTCCCGGGAGCCTCTGAGTCCCGTCCCTGGGGCCTGGGAAGGGGCCTGGCTTCCACAACATCCAGGCCCCGACTGCAGGGGGACCATCCGCTCACTTGCTGGCCAGCCCCCCAGGCAGCTGTTGCTTCTGTGTCCGTCCAGCCCTGGGGAAGGGGAGAGTTGCTGTGAGGTGAGAGGGGCATTTGCAGCGTCGCTTCCACCCCCTTCCTGGCCAGGCCCTTCTCCCTTCTCCCTGCAATTGTTCACTGGGGTGGAGACCATGAGTGTTTGCAGGGCTGCTGGTCCTCAAACCCTTGCAAACTGTGAGTGCCTGTGCTGGGGGGCGGGGGGGTGTGTACATGGTTTTGTGATTTCTTAACACATGGGCTGAGTGTGTCTTCATGAGGTTCTAGGCCCCTCTGAACGGATAAGATTCACTCCGTGCTGTGCACTATAGTAATTCAGGGATTCTGACAGCTCCTCCCTCAGCCCCTTCAGCTCAGACCCCCAGGGATGGGGGCCATGGGAGGAGGTCAGCAGAAGCTCTTGGTGAGGCAGGCACAGTGATGGAGAAGCTGGGACAGGAGCCCTCGGCACAGGGAACTCTCTTGGGAACCTCAGGGGGCATCACAGTCCCAGGCCCTGAGTAGGTGCTGGCAGGCTGGTAGCTCCTATGGCTAACCACAGCATGGAGGGGTCATTCATGGGCACCCCATCTAGTATGCAGAGATGATGGTTTTCCTTTTGGAGAGGACACAGAGCCTAAGAGAGAGTGAGTGGGCTGCATAAGCTCACACAGTGAGACCTGAACATAGGTACCCCGGCTCCAGGGACAGAGTTCCTTCCGCTGTATCTCTGAGCTCCTCAAGGAGGAGCGGCCTTAACAATGAGGGTGACAGGCTTGAGCTTGCACCTACCTGTCTCTCTAGAAGCCCATCCAGGGAAGAAGTGCTCATCTTTTCGATATGAGACTCTAAGGCCCTGGGATAGTGCTGGTGGGGAAAGAGCTGGCCTGGAGTGGGAAGACCCAGTCCAGTCCCGGCCCTACTGCTGAGGGACCTGGGGCCAGCATGTCGCCTCCTGACTCTAGTGCCCCTGCCTGGCAGGGAGGATTGTGTGTGGGAAGGCCATGTGGAGGTGGGGAGGGGCTCTTCCTGACAGTGTCCCAGGTCCCTGAGGGTTCCTGAGTCTCAGAGGCAGGCCTGCCTGGAGGCCTGAGGCTGGACTGATTGAGGAAAGATGGTGCGATGCCAGCCAGTGAGGGCCCAGCCTCCTTACCACCTCGCTCTCAGAGCCCAGGGATGCCTGGCGCCTCCGTCCAGAGATCCAGCTGAGGTCCGAGGCCTGGCTGCTCAGTGTGGAGCGATGGGTGGAGCGGTAGCTGGTGTACAGGCCAGTGCGCTGGCCCGACACGCCCAGCAGCACCCCCAGGCAGGGCAGGTGCTGGGCGATGGCCAGTCTGGAAGGACAGCACGTCAGGTTAGGGGGATGGACAGACAGATTCGAGGAGATGGGGTGGGTGGACAGACTGACACCGGGCAAATGGAAGTGGGCCAAGAGCCACTGGGGCGTCGGGGACATTCAGACATTGGGGTTATGAAGATGGACAGACAGACCCTGGGTCCATGGACATGGAGGGCCTTAGGGCGGCAGGTTCAGCCAGAGGCTTGGTTTTAGCCCTCAAGTGGCTGGCCCAAGCCACAACTCTGCGAATGGGGACCAAGAACACTCCTGAGCTGCCTCTGAGCTCTTGGGCTAGGCCTGCAGCTGGCCTCTGCAGGGCCGCTGAGTTACTGACACCAGCAGGCAAAAGGAAGCACTGAAGGCCCCCTCGTGGAAGAGGCCAGCCCTGCAGGGATTCTATCAGCAGAGAGTGCTCCGGGTCAGAATCAGTCCCAGGCCGCTGCCAGGGCCCTCAGAGCAGAACAGAGCTCTCCCTGCTGCGATCTCTGGGCTGCCACTGTCTGGGGCCTCTCTCTGCGGCAGGCAGCGCTGCCGATCAGCCATCCTGGCCGCCTCTTGGCCTCAGTTCTGAAAATCCCAGTTAGTTCTGGACACTGCCCAGGGAGCTCTGATGTCCCCCCAAGCTGAGCCCCCTATGAAGCAGGGGGCATCACACCAGCTCCAGATCCCACCCAGGGCCACGAGCTGTTCTCAGCTGCCAGGGTTCCCACCCGATGCAGATACAGAGGTCAGGAAAGATGGCTAGCCTCCGCCCCATTTACAGGCCCTCCGTGCCCTTGAGGATGGGCCTGGGGATCTGGGCCTGGGATCCGGTGGAGGGTCCCACCTGTACTTGGGGTGGGTGATGGCGTAAATGATGGGGTTGTAGATGGCAGAGGCCTTGGCAATGACAGCTGGCACCGAGTTCACGTAGGGTGTCAGGATATGTGCATACCTAGGACAGAGAAGCTGAGGTCCCCCTGCCCGCTGACCCTCCCTGGGGACTCCACACCCTACCCGTCCTCTCAGGCACCTTCTTCTTCTTAGGCCAACCAAGCCTTGCCAGGGCACAGCCCAGCCTGCTCCAAAGCGGCACAACTGAGTCATTCCCAGGGGATGCACTGTGATGCCAAGGAGAATTCTGATCTGAGGTGAACGGGAGCCCAGGAGTGGTTGAGGGAGGGGTGCTGAGAAGACGTGCCAGAGTGGGGGGTCTCAGCAGGTCCCACAGTTCCTTGGAGACTGTGTTGCTGCCAGTAACCCCCACCCCTCACCCTCAATGACTCTGGCCCTCTGACCAGCTCCGCCCACACCCCATCAAACCCTGACGCCGGCTGTCCCCTGGCTCTTCGGGAGTTATTGCATAGGGCCCCCCGACAGGGGACCAGGGCGCTCCTGCACGGAAAAGGTCTCATAGCCAAACACCTGGAAGGATTCATAGTTCTCACTGTCTCACAGAGCTCATAAAGCCTGGCCGGTGTCCACGCCGTGCAGGGGTCAAAGTCTCCAGACACTAGCCACAAGAAAGCAGAAGCTCTGGGAGAGCTGCGTGTTCCCCAGGGGACTGGAAGGACCTGACAGCCCTTGTAGGCCCTCAGGCCAAACCCACGTGTCCCCGGACTCCCGAGCATGTCTCCTAGCACCTCCAGGAACGAGGCAGGCCCAGCTCGGGTGGGCATCTCACAGCAGCAGGGGGGATAAGGCTACGAGGCTGGACCTAAGGAGTGAAGATGGCTGGCTTGGGCTTGGGCTGGGGAGGGAGAGGCTGCCCCAGGGTCCCTATACCCTTCTCCCACCCTCCGGCCCCCGGCCCAGTCCCTTAGCCCCTGCTCACCCAGCAAAGCCCATCAGGGCGACGGTGGAGTAGGGGGCCCAGGAGAGCACAAAGAGAAGGATGACCAGCAGCTCGATCTTGGCCATTTTCCACTCATTCTGTAGCCGCTGCCGCTGCCGGGGACACTCACTGCTGCCCTCGCAGGCCCCGAAAGTCTGGAGAGCTCTAGGAAGCGTGCAGAGTCTGGGTCTGACCCCGCTCGGCTTGCAGTGAGTGCCAGGGCCACGGCTGCTATCAGGGAGCCTTCTTGGACCTGGCCATCCTTTCCACGCAGGCGGCCCTGACACCCGGGAAGTCCCCCATGATATCCAGGCTAAGCTGCCTCCCTGTGCCTCTACCTGTGGAGGTTTCTCTTTCCCCCAGAGCCACCGGCCAAGTCTGAAGCCCTCTCTTCAGAAGACCCTATCTCCTGAGACTTTTCATAGCACCGAGTTCACACCAGTCTGAACTGGTTCACACCATAAACACCTGTGCTGAGCTGGTCTTTGCCCATCTGAGTCTGGGGGTGCCCTGGGGGGCTGGATATAGACTGAGCCAGGGGAAGCCCTGGTGAAGGGGCACAGTCCTCCTCCCATCAAACCCCTCCTCTGTGCCCAGCTCTTACTGGCCCGTCTCTCGGATGGCCTTGAAGATGAAGATGTAGCAGTAGATGATGACAAGCAAGGGGAGGAAGAACACGAAGCAGAAGAGCAGCATGGTGTAGGCGCGGACCGACGGCGTGAAGCTCATGTAGTCCCAGGAGCAAGAGGTCAGCAGGCCTTCGGGCACATAGGCACCTGGGAAGCAGGGGCAGGGCGCTCAGCCTTCAGGCCGGTGCTGACCCAGGTTCCTCATCCAGCAGGGGCTTGGATGTGGGGTCTGAGTTTCTCAAACACTGGCCCCGGCCCCAGCCCCAGCCCTAGCCCTGCACAGCAGAGCAAAGAAACTGGGCACACAGAGGGGAGTTTTCCAAGCTGGTGCTATTAGAAGACAGCTGGTGAAGCCCACTGCTGCCCAATCTTACCAGTTTGGAAGATAGACCTCACCACAGCCCCAGGGTCTTACTCCCTCAGACTTAAGCCAGCTTCCTGGTCCCGCCTTGGAAGGGTAGGGCCTGCTGCTAACTCTTCTAGCTGCTGAGGCCTCACATCCCAACCCTTGCCTGTCTGATGTATTGCAAACTCAGCATCAGATGTGCCTATCACTTCCTGCCAGTCAGGAACCACGTGGTTCTCCCTTCTGTATTTGGGGAAGGGAGCCCAGGTTAGCCTCTGATCGCTGATGGTGCAGCCTCAGTTCCCCCTGCTGCTAGTCATGCCCTCTGAATGTCCATTTACCTGAGGCTTCAGCAGCCCCCTGGCCCCTCCTGCCAGCTTGGGGACCCAAGTCCACCTACCTGTCCCTTGAACATGCCCCTCCCAAATTATCTTCCTGTCCCCTGATTCCCTGAGCCCACTTACTCCAGCCAAAGAAGGGTGGCAGACTCCACGCTAGGGCATAGAGCCAGACGCCCAGCAGGACGAGCGCCGCCCGCCTCTTGGACACCATCCCGACGGTGGCCAGTGGGCGCGTGATCACCAGGTAGCGGTCCAGGGCGATGGCCGTCAGGGTGATCATGGAGGTGATGCCAAAGAGAGCCCCACAGAAGGCATAGAATTCACAGCCTGTGGGTATAACTCCCTGACCTCAGTCCTTGGCAGGGAGCCGATCAGATACCCGAGGGCAAGGAGGGTGTGTGGATGGTGTGTACTTAGCTCCTGCGCTGGCCTCTCCAGGAAAACAGGCCTGTGTGCCTCTCACCCTGCCTGCTTGCATCTGACAGAGGCTCGTGGAAGCCTCTTGCCAACTCGTGAGTCTGAGGGGGGTGCTACCCACCCACGGCCCAGGAAAGCATACACCGTCTCATCTGGGCCACCCTCCACTGTGGACATCCCCTGCCCCAACCCTCCTCCTCCCCCCAGCAGAAGGGAATTCCAAGTGTCTACCTGCTTCTCCAAAGAGCCATTGCTTATAGAGGCTGCTGGCGAAGAAGACCGGGGCTTGAGTGAAGGACATGAGAAAGTCGCTGACGGCGAGGTTGATGATGAACATGTTGGCAGGCGTCCTGAGGCCTCTGCTCCTGGGAGGGGCCAGCTGCTGTCAGGAGGCGTTTCTGCTGGGAGCTTCCCTCGAACACACGTGCACGTGTATGCGTACCCATGCCCACACGTGTGCTTGCCCTCAGGCATGAGCTGCCGGGCCCCAGACCATCCCGCTGCCCAGCAAGTACCAGCCAAACAGCCCTGGAGCCTGGCATCACGGGCAGAGAAGTGAGACCCCGCAGGCAGCACCTCGTGCCTCTCTCGTCCTCCTCTCCCAGCATCTTTGCAGTCCTCCCCCTCGGGGCTGGCAAAGGGGGGAGGAGCTGACGATGGTGTCCACCGGTCAGGTCCTTCCACGAGCCTTGTCTCTTATAATCATCCATCTGTGTGTCTATCCCCCTCCTTCATTTTCCAGGAAGCACGCTGAAGCTCCCACCCATGGAGCAGCTTGTGGTCACAGGACTCAGTAAGGGGCACAGTCAGGATCCACTCATTCGCTGGGCACCACACATATAAAAACTTACTCAGTCGTCACATTGACTCCATGAAGTAAGTGACAACCCCATTTTGCAGATAAGAAAAGTTGACTCAAAGGAGATAAGTAATCTGCTTAAAGTCATTTCAGCTAAGGGTTATTCACGCCACCACATGCCCACCTCAGCCATTCAGCTGGTGAGTGGGGCAGGTAGAGAAGGAAGCCAAGGGTGGTGGGCAGGCCTGGCTGCTGAAGGGCTGGAGGACTCAGGATCCCTATACCAGGGCTGCTCTTTGAGTCAAGGGAAGATGCCCACTGGGGCAGGTGATGGTGGAGGTGAACCAAGAGCAAAGCAAATAGGCAGAGATGTGTGTGTCCTACACAGGGGGTAGGGGGTGCACCTGGGGCCCAATCGGGTACGCCACTCAGGTTGCCCTGGACTGCTCTGGGGCTCCTTTCCTGGCTTTGAAGGCTAGGCTCAACAGTGCCCTGGCAGAGTTGGCACCAGAATTTCAGTCCCGTGTTCTTCCCCATCTCTTCCTGGCTGGCTGCCCTCAGTGCCCAGGCTCCCACCCTGCCCACCGGGCACCTGCAGAAGGTATAGATGACTGTCAGATTTCCCAGCATGCCCGTGAGTCCCACCAGCAGGATCACCGTGCCCAGGATGTAGTGGGCATGGTCTGGAACATCAACCGTGGGGAAGGGGGCCCAGGCAGCAGCCTGAGCTCTGACTGCCTGTGAAGAGACAGAGAAATAAGGGCATCCCATGACCTCATCACCTCCAAATAGTCCTGAGAAGAAGAGTTAGAGTTCCCAATGGGGCAGATAAAAACTGCCCCAGTGGGGAAGGCTTAGAGTGGCAAAGCCATTTGCTCATACAGCTTGCAAGTAGCTGAGCTGGAATGGAAGCATGGGTCTCCCTAAAGTTGAGCTCAAGCTCCTATGGCCCAGAGGCAAAAGTCTTCTAGGAGTATACTCAGATTACCTGCTGGAGGCTGGCAGGACAGACAGACACATGTTTGGCAAGCAGGGACGTGGCTGGAGTGACTCCATGTTTCCTAGAGAAGGCAGAGCCCTCTCCTAGGTGGGTTCCTCCCCTCTGTATGGGCCCCATCTCAAATGCCTGAGACAGTTAGCAAATGTATTCCAGTCCCCTTGTGCTGTGTGGAGGTGCAGTCAAATTAATGAATGAATTAAAAAATAATAATACTTTTTAAAACAGAGAATTTATGGGGAATTCTCTGACTGTCCAATGGTGAAGGATTTTGTGTTTCCACTGCAGAGGGCACAGGTTCAGTTCTTGGTCAAGGAACTAGGATCCTGCATGCTGTGTGGTTAAAAATAAAGTTAAAAAAATAAAAAGAAAATTCAGCCCTCCCAAGTCACTGCAGGGAGGTCATCATCCTAGGAGGCAAGAACAAAGGGCCTTAAAGACCTCCCGTCACAGCTGCTTTCCAGGGACGGGAGTGGCTTCATTTCTGTCCTGCCCTGGCTCCTATAGCTACTGGAGTCTTTCCTTCCTGTCCAGAACCTAGGCCAGCATCCCACAGCCCTGAGGGCAGGCTCATCACTCCCCAGGTAACGGTGGGGATATTGGGGGATGGCCCTGGGCCTGGCTAGGATGATGGAGGCAGGGGAAGGCACCCACACCTCACTCTGGACCGGGACAAATCCTGAGGCCCAGAGTAAGCCTTCCTCTCTGGAAGGCTCTGGGGGCATCCTACCACCTCCAGAAAGAAATGGATGGGCCATTCCAGCCCTTTGTCCCATAAGGCTGGCCTTTCTGTTCCTCGGATGCTCTCCATGGCGAAGTAAAACTTGCCACACTCTCCTCTATTGGTCTTTTTGTATAGGACAGGTTCGGTAACATGCCCACCATCCCAGAACAGAGCTCAGGCCTTTCTATCTCCCTGTCAAAGCCTCTGTTGTCCCTAGGAAGGGCACCAGGGGAGGGCAGGGAGGCTTTGCATGCACACACTCGCCCCAGGCTTACCGTGGGGCTGATGGACGGAGGGTGGCCCAGGCTGGAGGTGCTGCTCCGGGAGCTGTCCCACCTGCTGGAGGAGGCTGGGGTGGCCAGGCAGCTGGATTCCTGCACCGGGCCCAGCGGGGCTCTTGGCCCTGAAGGAGGGTTCATCCTGAGGTGGGCTGGTCCTTTCTCAAGCCCACAGAGAAATCAAGGAGCTCAGGACGTTAGCTGTGCCCAGCCTTCCAACTCTCCCCCATCCTCAGCACCCCTTCCTGTCTGCCAGCTGTCTGCTCCTGTGTCCAGCGTGGACCCAGCCTGGAGCTGTTCTTGGAGGGGAGGTGGCTGCTCTGTGTCCAGGGAAGCACAAAGGAGAGAGTGTCACAGTTACAGCGACTGGCAGTCACAGGGTCCATCCCCACCTTTAAGAAGCAGAGCTGGGCGTGCACACGCCCATCCACTCGGCGCCTCGGCTCCCTCAGACACAGGTCCCTGAAGATGGCAGCATGCATGTGTGAATGTGTGCAAGTGTGTGTGTGTGTGTGTGAGTGCGCAGGGAGTGTGAGAGTCTGTGTCTGTGTGAATGTGTGTGTCTGTGTATATTACAGAAGAGATTGCTAGGCCCTGGCTCTTGGACTTCGTCTTTCCCTCCAGCCAAAATTTCTTTCTCCCCAAGCTCATCAAGTACAGCTTCTGCCACCCCCAAGACCCCCCAGCTCAGGAGTGTCTGTGGAGCCTGTACTCAGCCTTTCCACTGGGCACCCTACTCTCAGGTCTGCCCACATTACCCGTCACCCCTTCACAGCCATCACAGGACCGAGGCTGGCCACCCGAGGTCACAGACGCAGAAGCTGAGGATGTGCCAGAAGATAATACAACTGGGGGAGATCAGATCATAAGGCAATTTTTGTTTGTTGCTTTCAGATCATAAACTTTTTATTGAAGTGTAAATAGGGAAAAAGAAACAAACTCCCCACAAAGCTGGTGGAAGCCTGGGAGCTTCCCCAGGCCTGCGGGCCTGGCCTGAGCGAGTGAGTGTCAGAGGCAGAGGGCCACACACCTCTGGAGCAGAGTGAGAGCCGTGGGGCTGGAGCGGAAGGGGCTGCGCACTCTGCCGCCAGGGCGTCTGTGCCGCTTCCAGGGACGTCACGTCCT
Organism: Madoqua kirkii; assembly: GCA_006408675.1. Taxonomy (NCBI): domain Eukaryota; kingdom Metazoa; phylum Chordata; class Mammalia; order Artiodactyla; family Bovidae; genus Madoqua; species Madoqua kirkii. The sequence goes on from SJYC01067852.1 coordinate 95,531, forward strand.
ATGCGGTCACCTTGTCCTGGAGCACAGTGCCAAGATTTGAGGAGCCCTGGAGTGGAGAGATATGCCCTGTCCTCTGCTTTGCCCCCAAGTCTTCACAAACAGCTCTCCAAGAGCCCTAGGTTCGGGCGGCCAGGCCGGGCGATGCCTACCAACAGGTGCCAGCTCACGGCTTAGATGCGTGTCCTCCCCAGGCCCCTCATTACAGGTTCACCACGGTGATGCGGGCGGCTGGAGGAAGAAGCTCAGTGCAGGGTCAAACAGGGTGGGGGTCTCTGAGGACCAGTCCCACCAGTTCCCACCCTGGTCAGTGCACATGCCCTCAGAGATGGACCTGACATTCTGCCTCTCCTAGTGCTGAGGCTGAACTCGGGGCTCAGCAACACCCACCGGCTCTCGGTGCTTCTGTGGCCCCGGGGTCCCCAGTTGACAGTAGAACGGACACGCACACAGAGCTCTCTTGGCAAGGCCTCCCCCTTTCTCCTGCCTGTCTTCTTACAACCCATTCTTCCCGTGCAGCCCTAAAGGTGTCTGGAGACACAGATTCCATCAGGTAATCCTGTGCTTAACCCTTCAGTGGCTTCCGTTGCTCTGAAGTCGAAAAGACTGAATGTGGCAAGGCGGTGAGGAAAATACTACCAACGTCACCCAGGATACAGGGATGAGAAGTGGGTTTTACTGGGGAAACTAAAGCAGCAAGTCAGCAAGAGGAGGTGTCCACCATTAGCATCTGTGTGCACAGGTCTGGCCGTCCTCACAGGGGACTGTGTGCCCAGGCAAAGACCTGCTTCCCCTGCTACCATCCCTTTTGAACGCAATCTCCACAACAGCCTTGCTTCGAGAAAGAGCGGCCAAGCTCAGGCGCCAAGCAGTCTGGGTGTGGCTGCCAGCCGAGCAGGGAAGCGTCTGAGAGCGCCAGCTGCCAGCACTGGGAGAGCTTCCTGGAAATTAGATTCAGGTCCTGCGAGGAGGGGAGTTCTGATCACGGGAGGCGGTCAAGTTCAGGTGCAGATCCTCCTCCTGGTGAGGAGGAGCCATCCTGGTGGCTGGTGACCTGAGCCTCTGGGCCCACCCACTGCCCCTGCACTCTGACTGGGCTGGCCTCTCCGACCACAGTCTACACACGGTCCTGCGGTCACCCAGCCCCTGCTCATGCGCTGCTCTGGAACCTTCCTCTGCCCCTTCTCTGGGTCTCAGCTCAAACACCACGTCTTCAAGGTGTCAAGGAAGGCATCCTGGGAATCCAGTTGCTCACACCCTCCTGTCCATCTCCTGAAACATACTGACCAGTGGTGTTTATTCCATCTGATGGTGTCTGTGTCCCTCTCTAGACTGCAAACAGGTTATTTGTTTCACTGTTGTGACCTAATGCCCAGCAGAGTGGCTGGCACGCTGTTTCGGTAATGCAAAAGCCTCCCCGGTCTTCGATTCTCAGTGTGGTCCAAGGACCGAGCACGTCAGGGTCACCTGGAGCCTGTTAGAAGTGCTCCAGACCTACTCAGTCAGGTGAGCCACCTATACTTAAAGGGGAGATGCTGATCTAGATTTTCCAAATGACACAGGGACTGGGGACAGGTAGTGGAAGCCCAGCTGAGGCATCCAGAGATTAGCAACAGCGGGGCACCACACCCGAGGCTGGCAGGAGCTGGAGCTGCCCCCCAGGGGGCCCCAGGGAGAGCGGGCTCACAGCGGGGCAGGGGAGCTGGAGCCTCCGTGGGGACATGGCTGCTGGCAGAGACGCCACGTGAGCAGAACACGGTACGAATGCCCACCTCTCCCCCTCTGATCTCCCGTCCTTCTCAGCAGTCTCGCAGCGGCCAAGCCTGCCTGGAAGCCAGAGGTAGGGGGGCCCTGAGAGATGAGGTTCTCTCCCACAGAGCAGAGCAGGGAAGGGTTACGGAGCCCGCGTGTGTCGCCCCTCCATGCCACCCCCCGCGGCCGCAGTAGCCAGTGGACAGTGTATGTCCCCTCCAGCCCCAGTACCGGCCCGGAGACCACCCCTCTCGCTTCCCCTGTAGATGCTGTTCTTGAACTTCTCGCCCCACCCCAGGGGCTGCTCACGGAGACAAGGCCCGTGCCCCGGGTGGGCTGTGGTGCCAGCCGCCTATTCAGCCTCCACGTTTCCCCTGGACCAGCCCAAGCCACCCTTCTGTTTAACCTGGCCTAGGAGTGTATGGACGATCACACCCATTCCCCCACCATCCCACTTGCCCTGCCAGGCAGATCCGGAGGTGTCGTGCGCCCTCGCCCACAGCTCTACGCTGATTCGCTCTCGCTCTTCACACTTGGCTGGTGTGGCTGGAGGTGGGAAAAGCTTTCCAGGCCCCTCACTCATGGGGGAGCACCAGGGACACAGGAAGGGGGAGGCCTGAGAGCTCCTCTGGGATGACAAAGAAGGCTTGGGCATCTGCACAGCCAGGGGCCAGGGAGGCAGGAGTATGATGTTTGATGTTAGGTCACGCAGGAGTCAGAAACGTCTCTACCAGTGGGCCCTCAGCAGACATGTAGCTGCACTTGGCGAGGGATGGTGACCAACCAGCATCGCCACACTGCCCACAGGCCCTGATGGCGACTTCACATACAGGTCTCCCGAGTTCCAGAACTCCTGTCCTCTGCAGAGAAGCTGTAAAAGTCCTTGGAGGAAAAGCCTCACGGCCCTGCGTCTCTGTGGTTCTGGCCACAGCACCCAGCACCCAGGGAGGGAGGCGGGCCTTCCTGCCCTCCCGCCTGGCCTAGCAGACGGCACAGTAATGCCATCCCCATCCTGCCCCTCCTGGGGACCAGTTTCCTCATCCCGGGGCTGGCCGGGGCTGTCTGGTTTCCCAGAGACTCTTGGGAAACTCCCTGCAACTGTTTCCAGGGGAATATTAAGTGTCTCAGTGAACACGTTCCTGCAGGCACCTGGCCAGCTCACCTGGACCCTCCCTCAGCAGGAACCTGCTGGATTCCAGGCAAACCCTGATAGGATAGGGCCCTCCTTCCTTCCTCTAGCCTGAGGGAGAGACCGTACATGTAGAAGCTCAGAAAATCCTTGCTCGTTGTTGCCTTGCATCACAGAGCCGGAGTGTCGCTCTGCCCTTCTAGCTGCCCTGGGCTTAAGAGTGCCATCCATTCCCCCCGAGCCTGGCCTGTACCTGCCCACTGGGAGATGGTCAGCTGGCCTGGTGATCCCATTAATGTCTCTGTGGCCGACCTCTGTCTCTGGTGCTCTCTCCACCCTTACTTCCCTTCTGGGTGCTCCCACTGAGTTCTCTCCTGCGAAGCCTAGGCTAGCCAAGCGGGGCGGGGCAGGGCAGGAAGGGGAGAGTTTCAGGGCAGAGTCTCCACAGCACTTGGGACTGTCTTCTGGGGCTGGCTCCTGGGTCTGAAGCCTCACGGTCCTGCTGGCCCAGGTGCTCAGGGCTGTCCCCTCTGAGTCCACGTTCCATTCCTGCTGATCCGTGCGTGTCATTTCAGTGAGTCCGGCCCAGGAGTCTTCAGCTTCATCCCCATCCTGGGGCCATGGCTTCATCAAACAGCTAGAGAGATGCACCACCCCCTGAGCCAGGCCCTGAGCCTGCGCCACTCACCGCGGCTGCCCCCGGCGAGGCCGCCCTCAGAAGGCGGTCCCTTTCCCGCTTTAGCGGGAGGCTTCTGTTGAGGGAGTCGGGCCGGTTAATAGGTGTGAGGGAGGACTCAGGAAACAAAAAGTCACGGAAAACATAGTGAATAGTGAAGTCGCTCAGTCGTGTCCGACTCTTTGCGATCCCATGGACAGTAGCCAACCAGGCTCCTCCATCCAAGGGAATTTTCAGGCCAGAATACTGGAGTGGGTTGCCATTTTCTTCTCCAAGAGATCTTCCGGACCCAGGGATTGAACCCGGGTCTCCCGCATGGTAGGCAGACATTTTCCCATCTGAGCCACCAGGGAAAACATAAGGCTCAAAGAACAAACCTTTAACTAGAGAACTGTGAGCGTTAAAAAAAAAAGAAGCCCTTCGAATGGGTGGTCCTGTATTTCACATGCCTTGGGCACACACAGAAGCTCATCAAAAGCAAGAATTTGCTACTGGACTTAGCGAAATTTACAGTGAGTGAACTGGGTGAATGTAGTCAAAAAATACAAACTTCCAGTTGTAAAATAGCTAAGACCTGCGACGTGGGTTCAGATGGTTAATAATACTGTATTGTATATTTGAAAGTTGCTAAGAAACTAGATCTTAAAAGTTCTCATCACAAGAAAAAGATTTTTTTGCTATCTCTCATACAGGGTTATCGTTACCATCTTTCTAAATCTGTGGGAGAGGGCGAGGGTGGGATGATTTGGGAGAATGGCACTGAAACATGTATAATATCATATATGAAATGAATCACCAGTCCAGGTTCGATGTATGATACTGGATGCTTGGGGCTGGTGCACTGGGACAACCCAGAGGATTGGTACAGGGAAGGAGGAGGGGGGAGGATCAGGATGGGAAACACATGTATACCTGTGGCAGATTCACGCTGATGTATGACAAAACCAATACAATATTGTAAAGTAATTAACTTCCAATTAAAATAAATAAATTTATATTAAAAAAGAACTTAAAAAATAAAATAAAAAGGAATGACATTAAAAAAAAAAACACAAGAAAAAGATTTGTAACTATGTGTGGTAATGGATCAGAGAAGGCAATGGCACCCCATTCCAGTACTCTTGCCTGGAAAATCCCATGGATGGAGGAGTCTGGTAGGCTTCAGTCCATGGGGTCGATAAAAGTTGGGTACGACTGAGCGACTTCACTTTCACTTTTCATTTTCATGCATTGGAGAAGGAAATGGCAACCCACTCCAGTGTTCTTGCTGGAGAATCCCAGGGACGGGGGAGCCTGGTGGGCTGCCGTCTATGGGGTCACACAGAGTCAGACATGACTGAAGCAACTTAGCAGCAGCAGCAGCAGCAGCGGTAATGGATGGTAACTAGACTGATCGTGGTGATCATTTTGCAATATATACAAATAATGAATCATTATGTTGTATAATATAATGTTATGTCATGAAAATAATATAATGTTATGTCAATTGTATCTCAATTAAAAAAAAAACACACATGAAACTCATTTCTTGGCACCATTGACATTTTCTAGTTGAGCACTCTAATTGGGCACACAGAAAGGCTTGATCTATCCTAGGAATTACTATATACTTTTTCTGATCTGTTAGTGATATGCTGGGACAGCAGGAAAAACAATTTTCTTCTTCAAAATTTTTAGCTGGGGACTCCCCTGGTGGTGCAGTGGTTAGAAATCTGCCTTCCGATGCAGGGGACATGGGTTTGATCCCTGGTTGGAGAGTTAAGATCCATGTGCCACAGGGCAACTAAGCCTGTACACCACAACTAAGGAAGCCTGCACACCGCAGTGAAGAGCGTGCACGCCACCGCAAACGTCCCGCGCGTCGCAACTAAGACTCCATGCAGCCGAATACATATTTTTTTAAAAATTGTTCTGTATCTGTTTAAGAAAAATCTTCTAAACGGTGCATGTTTACAAAAATGTGTAAATATAAAGCTGTACACATTAAATATATTAGAATAGCCTCCTGTGGGGAAGAAGGTCATGAGAGTGGGGAATGGGGATAAAAAAGGAAATAAAAGGAAAAAAAAGACTACTAAAAAAATGTTTTTTAGCTGATCTTAACCACAATCCTTAGCTGTTCCCCATGGAGTGAAGCATCCTTCTGAGAGCGAGAGGAAGGGAGGAAGGTGCGCACTTTGACTTAGGACGGTCCGGAGCGATTTCTGACTGCTCAGAGCGCACAGGTGTAGACGACAGGATGCAAGTCTACCATTAGCTAGAGATGTTCTTAGTGAAGAGTGATTCTGGATACAATGTGTGTCTGGGTCTGTTCCCAGTGACCCCCCCAACAACCCTCCTTTATCTGAGCGTGGCATGAGTGGCACCGGAGGACTTTTGAATCAAAGTCCTGCATTGAAGTTGTATTTGTCTTTTGATGTGACTGTAGACATGTCAGCTTTGGGAGCAGAATCCCGAAACTGTAAACGCTGAATTTCCTTTCACGTCTGCCCGGCGCTGCTCCTATCCATAAGGGCCTGGGAAGTAACAAGCCACATCCCTGAGACTCATTTTCCTCGGCCCTAGAAGGAGGTACTAAAACTGCTCTCTTCTAAGGCAGTGAACAGAGGACACTAGCAAGCTGCCCCGAGTCAGCCCAGGCTAACAGGGGCTGTCGTGCCTGGAGCTGCAAATTTTGGACAGCACAGACATTTGCATCATCACCAGAGAACAGCAGGATCCTCTAGGCCTGCACCGCCCCGTGGAACTTTGTGACTTCAGGCAGCTCTTCTATGAGCCTCTGTTCTTACCTATAAAATGGAGACAGCAGCACCAGCCTCATTGGCTCCTAAGAGTGACACAGTGAATTACCTGACACAATGCCTGCAGCTCAGTAGGCCTGGGCAGTGCCAGCCCCCATGTCTTGCACCTGGTTGCTGAGGCTGAGGCTGGTTTCCAGGCCTTCCCTTCTCTCTCTGGGGCCCAGGCAGGTCTTGTCACAGGCCATTTTGTGGCAGAGTGAGCCCCTACCCAGAACCTCCGGGAGGGGGCATAGGAGCAACCGGAGGAAAGGCAGGTATGCGGGCCACAGCCCTTTTCCCAGAGTGGGGAAGGGAGCTGGCGTGGGAGCTTGTAGCCAAGCATGCCAGCCCCACAGCCTCCAGGGGCCACAGCTCCCCTACCTTCGGGAACTGCGGGGGTTAGTTCTTTGCAGGCAGTGAGTGCATTGGTGGGGAAGGTGCTCATTCTCTCCTTTTGCAAAACCAGCAAATCCCAGGAGACACCAGCAGTTTCAGGCAGCCAGGGTTAGGGGCTGGTGTTGGCTGGCGCCCTCCACATTAGGGTCCTCAAACGCAGCAGAAAATTGCAGGGTGGCCAGGCCTCTGCCCTGTCTTTCCTTCCCTGCTTGGTCTGGTTCGGGCTCTGGGCTGAGCACACAGATGTGCCTCTGTGAGACTTCAGGGCCTCTGTTCTCTCTCTTCCCACCCAGTTTTCTGCCTTCTGCCTTCACACCCAGCCCTCAAGGCACACCGGAGTCACTTGGGAGTTTAATGAATTAAATATCTGGAGCCCAACCCCAGAGACGGGTTTAGTTGGCCGAGGGTGTGGCCTAGGCATTGGGATTTTTAAAAAGCGCTGCTGAACACAAAGTGGTAGGCATCGACCCCCATCTTTATGTCGGTGCCATCCACGCGCACACCTGGACACACTCCTGCCCTCCCACCTGCTCCCTGCTCCGTCTCCTTTGTCTGTTGCTACTGCTTTGCAAACTCTGAAGCCACTCGAGATGGTGGATCTCTTGCTCTCTGTACATTCCCTGCCCGACCAGCGCCTGCTTCTCGTAGGTCTTAGGCTTGGCTTTGACCTTCCTACGTACTTGCTCCAGGCCCCAGCTGTTGACAGTTCTCATCAGGAGGGCGGTGAGGGGCGTGCCCTCCTGTTAGTTTCCCTGGTAACTAGTGAGCCCACCTGATGTCACTTCTTTAACTGGTGATCTCTCCTTTCACCAACCCCCCAGGAGCAAAGGCTACTGCCCTGTCTTATCTACCGGCTGCCGCACGCTGCGGTGTGTCCCTCCAGGACCTTCAGACAGGCAAGAACCCCCTCCCACCCGTTAAACCATGGATGTCTCTATTACCGACTCCTGGGCAAGCAGGCCTGAGGGGTGTGGCCCAGCTCACCTTGCCCAGGGCACTATCTGGATTCAGACCTCAACCAGCCTGCTCAAGCCCCTGAAAAGTGGGGGAGACGGGTGGTGAAGGAGGTCCAGTACCTGAAACTGAGGGCCAGAGGGGCACAGAGAGGAGCCTGGTGGCAAGGAGTGAGAAAAGCAGATACTATGTGGTAGGGTACCAGGCAAGAGGCAGGGTTCTTAGCCTGGAGTTTGCAGGTAGAGTTAAGTTATCCATGAACTTGGGTGAGAAAAAAAAGGATACTGTTGTTTGCACTAACCTCTAGCTGAAATTTAGCATTACATTCATTATAACTGTGGACAAAACCGCATGTACTATTACCTGTGACTTTGTTACCGGTGGAAATCACTGCCCCTTTTCTATGACAGAAGAGTTGTTGCAGACAATGGTTTTGCTCGTCACTATTTCAGAATTGTGTGTGCACGCTAAGTCACTTCAGTCATGTCTGGCTCTGTGCAACCCTACGGACTGTAGCCCACCAGGCTCCTCTGTCCATAGGATTCTCCAGGCAGGCAGACTGGAGTGGGTCGCCTTGCTCTCCTCCAGGGGATCTTTCTGACCCTGGAATTAAACCCATGTCTCCTGCACTGCAGGCAGATTCTTTATCTCTGAGCCAGCGAGAGAGCCCATGGGCCTGCTGAAAGCCTCCACTAGGTCTTATTTCTGATTTGTTAAGAAGCGCACATACTACTGCATTGCGAATTTACTATTTACTATTAATTAATATTAACTGATTCACTGTAGTCGGTTCCCTTTGTAATTCTGTGTATTTTATTTCATGCATTGAGAACATTCTGGAAAAGAGCTTCATTTTACACTGCACAGCACCCTCAAGGGGTCCCTGGCACAATAGAGGTTAAGAAACATGGAGTAGAAGATGAGGCCAGGAGAGGGCAGCCACGATTTCAGGGACAAGAGGTAGCCTCCCTTGGGTCCTCCCCAGGGCCACCTAGAAGTCTTGAGAGCTGCCCATTCTGCTGGAAGACTTGGTCTGTGCCAGGCCTTGTTGTTCAGGTTTGCCTGGGTCCCCTGAGCCTGCCAGAGTCTGGAAGGAAGTTCCTGACCTCAAGGCCCCAGTCTCCATCCCAACCCCTGAGCCCCGACACCTGGCTGCAGGTCTTGCCTTGCCCTCTCATCGGATAAACAGCAGTCTCGGCAGCCAGCAGAGCTGACCGACACAGGCAGGGCAGAGTCTCGGGGAGGCCTGGGCCACACAGAGAGGAGAGACCCCAGAATGTGGCAGTTACCCCAACACAGAGTCTGAGCATGGGAGGTGCGGTCCCAAGCAGGGGACTCTGAGCGGGTGTGCTTGGGACCACGCCTCCCTGGAGACACAGGAGCTGCTGGGTTTTCCAGGGAGGGCTAGACAGAGTCTGGAGATGGAGACAGGCTAAGAGTACGGGACTGACTTCCAGCATGGAGGGGTGGGGAAAGGGCGTCCCTGCTCCCCTGCCCTTTGACACAAAGGAGGCCCAGACTCACGCCCCTGTAGCTCAGATCCTCCAGCCAGGCTGCCCCTCTGCTCTTTTCACTCCCAGAGGCTGCCTCAGCCTTTCCCTGACCATCTAAGTGTCTCAGAATCCTACTCTGGATTGGAAAAGCCTAAATTAGAACAAACGACCTTAATCTGGGGACTTAAAATAGAAACATTTCTCGATTTTACAGAACCCCAAGCATAAAACCTGAACGTTTTTAAAGCACATCCACACTCTCCCCACCCCTCCCCAGGGCCTCCTCTAAACCTAGGTCTAATTAAAAAGCACAATCAGAACTTCAGACCCCTCCCCCAAGGAGCCAAGCCCTGAATTAGCTTCCTGGGGTTCAAGTTTCCGACCTTTAGATTTCTTGCACAAAAATGATGTTTCTCCATGAGAAACAATGCAGGCTTGGGGATCCCTAAGCATTGTTTTCAAACTCACTGAAGAAAGCTGAGCTGCGTCTCTCTCCATCACAGGTTCTGCTGTGCCTGCCTCTGGTTAGTGTCCCCGGAGAGGCTGCAGTCCAGGAGGTGTGAGGTTTCTGGAACCCCTGAGCCCCCTGACATAGACAAGTCTCCATCCTGAGTCCAGACCTGCTGAGCACATAGACAGGTGTTTGCAGGACGTGGGGGAGGAGCTGAGCCTTGAGGAGGAAGCTGGCCTCACAATAACAAAGCCTCCAGGTGCATCAGACCTCCTGTGCCCCTGAGAAGGGTGGAGGTGCTTGTCTGAGCACGTATGTGCCTCACTGAGAGCCCCATCAGCAGGATTCCCACTGGAGAACAGCTCCTTGCCCCACCCTTCTGCCTCCCCCTCCACCCTGCTCTTGGGCCTGGTCTCAGCCCTCCTGTGCTCAGAGATGGCTCCTAACCAGACCATCCAGTTCTTGAGGGCCCACCCAGACAACCCCTTTGCCACTTTTTTTTTCTTCTTGCCACTTTTGATTAGAAATTTCTGGTACTTCAGATCCAAGAACACTGGGTGGAAAGGACTCAGCTGGTCCTGGGAGTGAGGTGAGCAGAGTAGCAAAGGGGAAAGGCAGTCAAAAGGACCATCTAAGGCAAAGTCCTGGCCTCCACCTGATTCTAGGGGAAAGTGTGGTGTGTAAAGTACCGTTGAGAGCTGACCCAACCTTGAGGAAGGGAAGTTTAGCTTTCCTCCACTAGCAGTTCTTGGCTACAGGCTGCTCTGGAGAGGCATAGACACTTAGGTATTTCCAGTTCACTCCAGAGCCCAAGGACCAAGGAAACCCAGATGCCACCCTTAGAAGAGGGCGAGTGCACAGAACTGGTGAATGGGACACAGGACCTGGGCAGAGTACCCCAAACTCCTGCTACACTGACAAATACTTGGAATAAAATTCTCCGAAAGACAGCAGGTGCTCAGTGGGGCACAGGACCCCTGAGTGGAAAGGAAGGTCAGAGCTCATTAGTGGACTCCCAGCTTCTGGTCCACGCTCTTGAGGGAGAATCCCTTCCAAACTTGTCATCTTCTCTTGAGTCCACCAGAGCATCCTGTCCTCCAGTCTGCAGAGCTGACTGACCCATAAGCTGCTAGAAGAGTCTTAGGCCAGTGTTTTCTCGCGTGACTACGATGACCCAAGTACTCACCTCGCCAGCAACCCTGCCCATCCACTCTAGTCGACTTTCAGGAAAGAGATTATCTGGCATGCAGAATCTGTACAAGTCTAGCCGCTGTTCCCTTTCTCCTTGTTCACAGGTTTTAGAATTGACCTGCAATAGACATGAAAGCTTCTAGAATTTGCTTTTCTGGCTTTCTAGATAACGGGATATTGTTCCCCACGTCTCCCTTGGTGCCTGTACCCCAAAGGCTCTGGGGGAAGGACTGTACCTGTTGTGTTCAGCATTGCATCCCCAAAGTTTCTCCCGGTGCCCAGCAAACAGGAGGAGGTGCTAAGTGACTATGTGTTGAGCAAAACTGATGTCACAGGGCGATTTTTATAAAACAAAGTGTGAAGAATGAGCTTTGCCTCAGCCTTGATTCCCTGGAAAAGTCTGAGGCAAAAGTTCAGATGTTAACACTTTTGGGGGGAGTGAATCCCAGGGTAGCTGGGGTGAGGCAGGCAAAGGAGGAGGGAAGGCGGGAGCGAGCTGGCCACGGCAGCGTGGTAGGCGCAGCGATTGCTCGGCTGCATAAGGCATCTCAGAGAGGCCATAGGAACCACAGTCAGGCCAAGAAGTCTGCCTCAGGGGACGGAGGGAGAAGAATGGATCCCCAGGACCCCGCCTCCTGGGGGCTGCTTTCTGGGGGGCCTTACCAGGCGCTGGCTAGCCCTCTCTATGCGTGCTGCCCCTGTGGCCTCAGCAAGCACTCCAAGAGCTGCTTCCAAGACCACAGTGGTCTGCAGCCGTGGTGGTCTACGGCCGCAGCTTGTGGGTAGGCCAGGAAACAAGCAGTAGCCAGTGGCACTCCCCACCTGCTCTCCTGCAGCCCACCACTCTGCAGGCTGCCCGGGGCTGGCCAATAAGCAAGCAGAGATGCCAGGCGGGCCTGGGGCTTCTTGTGTCTCCAAGGGAACAAGCTTCAGCATAGGAGGAAGAGACAGGCAGCATGAATTGGGGGTGGGGGCAGGTGTGCCACAGGGCTCCCCAGGTGGCGCAGTGATAAAGAAACCGCCTGCCAATACAGGAGACGCAAGAGACAGGTTCAGTCCCTGCGTCAGGAAGATCCCCTGGAGGGTGAAATGGCAACCCACTCCAGGGTTCTTGCCGGGAGAATTCCATGGACAGAGGAGTCTGGCGGGCTACGGGTCCTTAGGGTCTCAAGGAGTTGGTGCAGCTGAGTGACTGAGCCGCACAGGTGTGCCCCAGCGTCAGGTGGCTGGGCAGGGGTCACCAGGCAGACCTGGCCTGTACTGCAAGGCTGTGCCCAGTTCAGCAACTCCCTCCTATGAAGATCCAAATACTCACTGTGCCTCAAGGATGTGGGGGTGTCAGGCTGCAGCCAACACTGACCAGCACCTGCTAGTAACATTTTCTTTTCTAGTCTCCCGCTCCTGGAGCTACAAGCTTACTAGGTTCATTGTCTTCCTTCTGGTTTATTTAGGTGACGGTTTTGTCAAATACGCTCATGTATAACAGCTTCTGCGATCATCTTCCTTGCCCCATAAGTCAATGCCACAAAAGTGAGATTGTCAAGATAACCTCCATCTCCCAGCAGCAATTTTTGAACCAATCACAGTATGCTAGGTTATGACAAAATTTGAATGACATGAAGTCACAAAGATTTACTTCTCGTTTGTCATATATATCTACTTCCGGTTGCTGGGTCCTCTTCACTTTACACCTTTTCAACTCCAGGATATAGGCTAAAGTAGTCATGATCACTGCCATGAACAGTCATGAACACTGCCAAACTCAAAAGCAAAAGTATTGATCTAGAGGGTGACAAATCTAGAGGGTAAGCAATTAGATGTTCCAGCCCTGAAGTGACGTACATTCGCTCATAACAGCGGCTGGAGCTAGCCATGCAGTACCCCCATCAAACCACAAGGGGGCCACGAAACAACGAGGACTCCTGAAGAGCAGGAAATATTTGGTCGACAACACAAACCAACTGCTTATGAACTATATAATTGAATGTTCTCTGGATCTAGGGAATAGAGGCCTAGCTTTACTAGACTTTCAGCCTCTCATAATCCCATTTCCAAACTTAAGACACTGCTAACTAGTTTTAACAGCACAAGTATATACTGTGCACCATTTTACTAGTCTTCCACCAAAGAACTTGTGATTTTGCCAGGTAAAGAAGAACCTCCCAAACTTTCAGGTACAATTGACCCTGGCTCAATAAAACCCCCCCAGAGTAAAATAAACCTGGAGTCAATAAAACCGCTTCCTTGATATTGAGACCACCAGCCTGATCCTCCAGTGAGGACTTTAAGAGCCTCAGGTGACTCCTGAAACTTCGGCCACAGTCCACAGCAGGCCCTACGAAGCAAGAATTTTCAGTCATTTCCCCAGTTTCTGACTGTGTAGATGGAGCAGGTGACCTGACTGCCCCGGAACTGCTCCCTGACTTAAAGAGTAAGTCTACTGGAATAGGAAAAGCCAAGTAGTGGCCACCTGAGCATCCCTTCTGGCCTGCTGCTGCTGCTGCTAAGTCGCTTCAGTCATGTCCGACTCTGTGCAACCCCACAGACGGCAGCCCGCCAGGCTCCCCTGTCCCTGGGATTCTCCAGGCAAGAACACTGGGGTGGGTTGCCATTTCTTTCTCCAATGCATGAAAGTGAAAAGGGAAAGTGAAGTAGCTCAGTCGTGTCCGACTCTTCGTGACCGCATGGACTGCAGCCCACCAGGCTCTCCGTCCATGGGATTTTCCAGGCAAGAGTACTGGAGTGGGGTGCCGTCGCCTTCTGGCCTAAGAGGAAACAAAAAAGAAGTTAGCACCTGGGTTCCTCTGGCTGGAGACTGTTGGTGTTGCGTTCGTTTTCTCTCCTGTGCCTGAGTGCTTGCTGCCAGCAAGCATGAAGATTGCCTGCACCTAGGGGAAATGAATCTGCGAGAACCCAGCCGAGACCAGGGGCATAGCTGGTGGTGCCCAAAGATGGCCAACAACCAGGGACAAAAGCCAGAGTGTATCCAGAGAGTTCCTTCTGTGGAGGAAGTGCGACATCTCATCAAGGGCAGTGGAAGGAGAAACTTCGCAAAATGAAAGGTAAAGACAAGGGAAGGCAGAGACTTCTTAAGAAATAAGTCTGTCCTTCTATAACTGGAAAATCACCTTATACGGCGCAATGCATGATAACTCTTCATCAAAATATCTTCATCAAAATGTCTATTTTTCCAACTTCTATTCATCATGAATATATATATATATGTATAAAACTTTTGAGATATAGAGGGAATAGTTATATCTGTGTCCATCTAGTTTAATAATTTACTCATATTTTAACCATAGTTTAAAGTGATGTTTCATAAATGTTTCTTTCTTCCATGATGCATTTTGTGAAACAACTTGGTATCTTTGTTAGTCCTAGGGCCTCCTGTTGAGTCATCCAACAGGTTTCTTGAAAAAGGTCATTTCTTAAGAGCAGAAAACCAAAAAAGCCTTGAGAATTCCAACTCCCTACTTACCGTCACAAAGGTCTCAAGGAAATAAGTTTTCCGATGGTACACTTATTAAAGGTGGAAATGGGGAGCCACTTGGCCACTCCGTGGAGGTGTGAGACGGGTGTGACGCCAGGGGACACCCAAAGCACTGTCTACCGAAGGGTGGGAAAAGCAATGACCCTGGGACGTGTGACGCGGCCACAGCAGGTTAGCTTATGAACAAAGGATCTAAAACAATTTCTTAGGTTAAAGAAAAAGAGGAACTTTAATAGGTTAAAGGAAATATAAGTCATGGCATCAGAATGCGATGTGTGACTCAAACCAACATTTGGAGATAATCAAGGAAATTTGCCCTTGACTAGATATTAGATGTTTCAAAGAAATGATTATTTTTTTAAAGATGAAGTAACAGTATGGTGTTTTTGTTAAAAGAATCCTTTTCTTAAAGGTATGTAATGTCTAGAATTTACTTTAAAATAATCTAGTAGCAGAGATTGAGGAGATAGAGGAAATGTGTGTGTGTGTATGTGTTCAAGGGGAAAATAAAGAGGAAACAAGATTAGCTACAGCTATTAATTGGTGGATGAGTACTTGGGCAATAATTACACTCTTATTTTTGCTTTTACATATGACATCCTCCAGGGACTCCAGCAGAGTATTGGTGTATCTGTGTACCAGTGTCCATAGCAGCACTGTTCACAGCAAGAAGCAGAAACAACCCAAGTATTCGTCGACAGGTAAACTGAGAAATTAAATGTGATATATAAACACAATGGAATATTATTCAGCCATTAAAAGGAATGAAATTTTGATATATACTACGACATGGTAGACTTTGAAAGCATTATGCTTAATGAAATAAGCCAGACACAGAAAGTCAAATATTGTATGATTTCATTTATATACAGTACCTGGATTGGCACACAGAGAGGCAGAAAGCAGAGCAGAGGGTACCAGGGGCTGGAGGATGACTGGAAGTGGATATTATTATTTAATGGGTATTATTTATGTGGGGAAGGATGAAACATTTTGGGTGTAGATAATGATCGTGGAAACAGTATTGTGAATGTCTTCACTATCACTGAAATGTACTTACAAATGGTTAAAATGATGAATATTATGTACATTTTACCATGATTTTTAAAAGAATTTGTATTAATTTTTGGCTGCACTGCATAGCATGCGGGATCTCCATCCCCCAGCCAGGGATTGAACCTGAACCCTCAGCAGTGAAAGCACAAAGTGTCAACCGCTGAAGCACCAGGGAAGTCCCCAGGATATTATTATTTAAAGTTAATTAACAATAATGAGTGGCGAAATAATTATTGGATCAGACCACCCCAAAGCAAAAACAAATCAAAACAGCGTGATACTGGGACCAGGTGGTAAATGGATCAGAGCAAACAGTCTGGAAATAGAGCCCTGGGTACATGTGACGGAGGGGGTGGGGTTTCCAGACGGGCAAGAAGAGGCAGAGCTGTGGGCTCAGGAGAAGCCTAGACTCAGCCTGGTTCCTCAGGGACTTGGGAACCTGACTGGCACCACAGAGGTTGTCCCAGGCATCAGTAACCTAGTACCCCCAGCATCCATCAGGCAGTGGCATGCACAGGGTGGGGTGTGACCTTCCAAGTATCTCTAGGCAAGGCAGCTCCTATCAGTTGAGGTCAGCCTCCCAAGAACAATGCAGGGGTGAGCAGTTAGCAGCCGAGGACTCCAGCAGCAAGAAGGTGGGGATACTAGCCTGGTGAAAGGACTCTAGACACCTAGAACCTCATTACAATATGGCAAATTAATAAATTAAAGTGTAGCATTAAGTCAGAGTGGGAAGGATAGAACATTCAATAAATGATGTCAGGACCATTGGTTATCTATTTGGAAAAAAAAACAGCTTGAGCTACACCTCATCCTATGAATGAAAATAGGTTTCAAATGGACCCAAGATTTATCCATTTTATAAAACAAACAACAAAATGGATTTGTTCTCTAGATTTACGTAACAAATTCGTCCCACATTTAGCAGCTTTAGACAACCATTTGCTATGTCAGCTTCTGTGGGCCAGGAATCTGCGAGTAACTTAGCTGGATGGTTCCGGCTCAGGGTCCTTCATGAGTTTGTAGTCAAGATGTCATCTCTGTGTTCAACTGGAGAGGGATCCACTTCCAAGATCACTCAGGTAGTTGTTGGCAGGCCTCAATCCCTTGGTTATTGCCCAGAGACCTTGTTCCTTGCCAGGGGCATCTCCATGGTTTATCTGAATGCCCCCAAAATATGGCCGCTGCCTTGCCCCACAGTGAGTGACCTAAGAGAGAAGGATGGAGAGTACAGTCATGTGTAACCTACTATCAGAGGAGGCAGACCATCACTTCTCATGTTCTTCTGCTCACATTGTATGAACTCCTGCACAGTGAAGGAGGGGATGACGCCATGGTGTGAATGCCAGGAGCAGGGATCACAGAGGTCGTTTTGGAGGCTGCTTACCACAAGAAATCCTTGAACATATATAGAGAAGTATTTTTATAATTGGTAGCTAAGCATGTTAATAAATCCAGAAGACACAAAAGAAATATTATTTTATCTGCTGTAAGGTAAAAGATATGAACAATACTTCATTTTTCTCTCTTTTAAAACATATAGACCTTCCTGGTTTTCTTTTGGAAAAGTGCTTCCCCCTGACTGTGTGTAGCTTTGGGGGCTGTGATAGTCTGTGTCTGTTCAGTTCAGTTCAGTTGCTCAGTCGTGCCTGAATCTTTGTGACCCCACAGACTGCAGCGTGCCAGGCTTCCCTGTCCATCACCAGCTCCCACAGCTCACTCAAACTCATGTCCATTGAGTTGGTGATGCCATCCAACCATTTCATCCTCTGTTGTCCCCTTCTCCTCCTACCTTCAATCTTTCCCAGCATCAAGGTCTTTTCAAATGAGTCAGCTCTTCATATCAGGTGGCCAAAGTATTGGAGTTTCAGCTTCAACATCAGTCCTTCCAATGAATATTCAGGACTGCTCTCCTTTAGAATGGATTGGTTGGATCTCCTTGCAGTCCAAGGGACTCTCAAGAGTCTTCTCCA
This sequence comes from Madoqua kirkii, assembly GCA_006408675.1. Classification (NCBI taxonomy): domain Eukaryota; kingdom Metazoa; phylum Chordata; class Mammalia; order Artiodactyla; family Bovidae; genus Madoqua; species Madoqua kirkii. The sequence continues at coordinate 112,872 of SJYC01067852.1, forward strand.
ACACCACAGTTCAAAAGCATCAATTCTTTGGCACTCAGCTTTCTTTATAGTCCGACTCTCACATCCATACATGACTACTGGGAAAACCGTAGCTTTGACTAGATGAATCTTCATTGGCAAAGTAATGGCTCTGCTTTTGAATATGCTGTCTAGGTTAGGCATAGCTGTTCTTCCAAGGAGCAAGCATCTTTTAATTTCATGGCTGCAGTCACCATCTGCAGTGATTTTGGAGCCTGAGAAAATAAAGTCTGTTACTGTTTCCATTGTTTCCCCATCTATTTGTGATGAAGGGATGGGACCAGATGCCATGATCTTAGTTTTTGAATGTTGAGTTTTAAGCAAGCTTTTAAACTGCTGTTTGACTTTTATCAAGAGGCTCTTTAGTTCTTCTTCACTTTCTGGCATAAAGGTGGTGTCATCTGTGTATGTGAGGTTATTGATATTTCTCCTGGCAATCTTGATTCCAGCTTGTGCTTCCTCTAGCCCAGTGTTTCTCATGATGTACTCTGCATATAAGTTAAATAAGCAGGGTGACAATATACAGCCTTGACGTACTCCTTTTCCTATTTGGAACTAGTCCATGTTCCACTTCCAGTTCTAACTGTTGCTTCTTGACCTGCATACAGATTTCTCAAGAGGTAGGTCAGGTGGTCTGATATTCCCATCTCTTTAAGAATGTTCCACAGTCTGTTGTGATCCACACAGTCAAAGGCTTTGGCATTGTCAGTAAAACAGAAGTAGATGTTTTTCTGGAACTCTCTTGCTTTTTCAATGATCCATAGGTTGCTGGCAATTTGATCTCTGGTTCTTCTGCCTTTTCCAAATCCATCTTGAACATCTGGAAGTTCACGATTCACGTATTGCTGAAGCCTGGCTTGGAGAATTTTGAGCATTTCTTTGCTAGTGTGTGAGATGAGTGCAATTGTGTGGTAGTTTGAGCATTCTTTGGCATTGCCTTTCTTTGAGACTGGAATGAAAGCTGACCTTTTCCAGTCCTGTGGTCACTGCTGAGTTTTCCAAATTTGCTGGCATATTGAGTGTAGCACTTTCACAGCATCATCTTTTAGGATTTGAAATAGCTCAGCTGGAATTCCATCACCTCCACTAGCTTTGCTTGTAGTGATGCTTCCTAAGACCCACCAGACTTTGTATTCCAGAAGGTCTGGCTCTAGGTGAGTAATCACACCATTGTGGTTATCTGGGTCATGAAAATCTTTTTTTGTATAATTCTTCTGTGTATTCTTGCCACCTCCTCTAAATATCTTCTGCTTGTGTTAAGTCCATACTGTTCTGTCTTTTATTATGACCATTTTTGCATGAAATGTTCCCTTGGTTTCTCTAGTTTTCTTAAAGACATTTGGATATGCTAGCCATTGTAGGGGAGGAAAAAAAAAAAAAAACAACCTCCAAAACTCAGTGTCAACCCAGCAAAGGTCACTTTCTGGTTTATACCAAGTCCAACCCAGAGGTGCCTGGTTCAGTGGCTTTCTCAAAAGCATTTAGGGGTCAGGCTGTCTGTATCCAGTAACTCCACAGTCCCCAGGGCTCCTGAATTCTGGATCCAGCCACTGATGTGCAATGCAGGAATGTGGGGAGTTACATTAGAAGTTTGAGGGCCAGCCCTGGAAAAGGCACAAGTCACATCTACACACATTTTCTTGGCTAGAATTAAACATCTTAATGCCAGGGGCTAAAACAACCCAAGTATTCGTCGACAGGTAAACTGAGAAATTAAATGTGATATATAAACACAATGGAATATTATTCAGCCATTAAAAGGAATGAAATTTTGATATATACTACGACATGGTAGACTTTGAAAGCATTATGCTTAATGAAATAAGCCAGACACAGAAAGTCAAATATTGTATGATTTCATTTATATACAGTACCTGGATTGGCACACAGAGAGGCAGAAAGCAGAGCAGAGGGTACCAGGGGCTGGAGGATGACTGGAAGTGGATATTATTATTTAATGGGTATTATTTATGTGGGGAAGGATGAAACATTTTGGGTGTAGATAATGGTCGTGGAAACAGTATTGTGAATGTCTTCACTATCACTGAAATGTACTTACAAATGGTTAAAATGATGAATATTATGTACATTTTACCATGATTTTTAAAAGAATTTGTATTAATTTTTGGCTGCACTGCATAGCATGCGGGATCTCCATCCCCCAGCCAGGGATTGAACCTGAACCCTCAGCAGTGAAAGCACAAAGTGTCAACCGCTGAAGCACCAGGGAAGTCCCCAGGATAATTATTATTTAAAGTTAATTAACAATAATGAGTGGCGAAATAATTATTGGATCAGACCACCCCAAAGCAAAAACAAATCAAAACAGCGTGATACTGGGACCAGGTGGTAAATGGATCAGAGCAAACAGTCTGGAAATAGAGCCCTGGGTACATGTGACGGAGGGGGTGGGGTTTCCAGACGGGCAAGAAGAGGCAAAGCTGTGGGCTCAGGAGAAGCCTAGACTCAGCCTGGTTCCTCAGGGACTTGGGAACCTGACTGGCACCACAGAGGTTGTCCCAGGCATCAGTAACCTAGTACCCCCAGCATCCATCAGGCAGTGGCATGCACAGGGTGGGGTGTGACCTTCCAAGTATCTCTAGGCAAGGCAGCTCCTATCAGTTGAGGTCAGCCTCCCAAGAACAATGCAGGGGTGAGCAGTTAGCAGCCGAGGACTCCAGCAGCAAGAAGGTGGGGATACTAGCCTGGTGAAAGGACTCTAGACACCTAGAACCTCATTACAATATGGCAAATTAATAAATTAAAGTGTAGCATTAAGTCAGAGTGGGAAGGATAGAACATTCAATAAATGATGTCAGGACCATTGGTTATCTATTTGGAAAAAAAACAGCTTGAGCTACACCTCATCCTATGAATGAAAATAGGTTTCAAATGGACCCAAGATTTATCCATTTTATAAAACAAACAACAAAATGGATTTGTTCTCTAGATTTACGTAACAAATTCGTCCCACATTTAGCAGCTTTAGACAACCATTTGCTATGTCAGCTTCTGTGGGCCAGGAATCTGCGAGTAACTTAGCTGGATGGTTCCGGCTCAGGGTCCTTCATGAGTTTGTAGTCAAGATGTCATCTCTGTGTTCAACTGGAGAGGGATCCACTTCCAAGATCACTCAGGTAGTTGTTGGCAGGCCTCAATCCCTTGGTTATTGCCCAGAGACCTTGTTCCTTGCCAGGGGCATCTCCATGGTTTATCTGAATGCCCCCAAAATATGGCCGCTGCCTTGCCCCACAGTGAGTGACCTAAGAGAGAAGGATGGAGAGTACAGTCATGTGTAACCTACTATCAGAGGAGGCAGACCATCACTTCTCATGTTCTTCTGCTCACATTGTATGAACTCCTGCACAGTGAAGGAGGGGATGACGCCATGGTGTGAATGCCAGGAGCAGGGATCACAGAGGTCGTTTTGGAGGCTGCTTACCACAAGAAATCCTTGAACATATATAGAGAAGTATTTTTATAATTGGTAGCTAAGCATGTTAATAAATCCAGAAGACACAAAAGAAATATTATTTTATCTGCTGTAAGGTAAAAGATATGAACAATACTTCATTTTTCTCTCTTTTAAAACATATAGACCTTCCTGGTTTTCTTTTGGAAAAGTGCTTCCCCCTGACTGTGTGTAGCTTTGGGGGCTGTGATAGTCTGTGTCTGTTCAGTTCAGTTCAGTTGCTCAGTCGTGCCTGAATCTTTGTGACCCCACAGACTGCAGCGTGCCAGGCTTCCCTGTCCATCACCAGCTCCCACAGCTCACTCAAACTCATGTCCATTGAGTTGGTGATGCCATCCAACCATTTCATCCTCTGTTGTCCCCTTCTCCTCCTACCTTCAATCTTTCCCAGCATCAAGGTCTTTTCAAATGAGTCAGCTCTTCATATCAGGTGGCCAAAGTATTGGAGTTTCAGCTTCAACATCAGTCCTTCCAATGAATATTCAGGACTGCTCTCCTTTAGAATGGATTGGTTGGATCTCCTTGCAGTCCAAGGGACTCTCAAGAGTCTTCTCCAACACCACAGTTCAAAAGCATCAATTCTTTGGCACTCAGCTTTCTTTATAGTCCGACTCTCACATCCATACATGACTACTGGGAAAACCGTAGCTTTGACTAGATGAATCTTCATTGGCAAAGTAATGGCTCTGCTTTTGAATATGCTGTCTAGGTTAGGCATAGCTGTTCTTCCAAGGAGCAAGCATCTTTTAATTTCATGGCTGCAGTCACCATCTGCAGTGATTTTGGAGCCTGAGAAAATAAAGTCTGTTACTGTTTCCATTGTTTCCCCATCTATTTGTGATGAAGGGATGGGACCAGATGCCATGATCTTAGTTTTTGAATGTTGAGTTTTAAGCAAGCTTTTAAACTGCTGTTTGACTTTTATCAAGAGGCTCTTTAGTTCTTCTTCACTTTCTGGCATAAAGGTGGTGTCATCTGTGTATGTGAGGTTATTGATATTTCTCCTGGCAATCTTGATTCCAGCTTGTGCTTCCTCTAGCCCAGTGTTTCTCATGATGTACTCTGCATATAAGTTAAATAAGCAGGGTGACAATATACAGCCTTGACGTACTCCTTTTCCTATTTGGAACTAGTCCATGTTCCACTTCCAGTTCTAACTGTTGCTTCTTGACCTGCATACAGATTTCTCAAGAGGTAGGTCAGGTGGTCTGATATTCCCATCTCTTTAAGAATGTTCCACAGTCTGTTGTGATCCACACAGTCAAAGGCTTTGGCATTGTCAGTAAAACAGAAGTAGATGTTTTTCTGGAACTCTCTTGCTTTTTCAATGATCCATAGGTTGCTGGCAATTTGATCTCTGGTTCTTCTGCCTTTTCCAAATCCATCTTGAACATCTGGAAGTTCACGATTCACGTATTGCTGAAGCCTGGCTTGGAGAATTTTGAGCATTTCTTTGCTAGTGTGTGAGATGAGTGCAATTGTGTGGTAGTTTGAGCATTCTTTGGCATTGCCTTTCTTTGAGACTGGAATGAAAGCTGACCTTTTCCAGTCCTGTGGTCACTGCTGAGTTTTCCAAATTTGCTGGCATATTGAGTGTAGCACTTTCACAGCATCATCTTTTAGGATTTGAAATAGCTCAGCTGGAATTCCATCACCTCCACTAGCTTTGCTTGTAGTGATGCTTCCTAAGACCCACCAGACTTTGTATTCCAGAAGGTCTGGCTCTAGGTGAGTAATCACACCATTGTGGTTATCTGGGTCATGAAAATCTTTTTTTGTATAATTCTTCTGTGTATTCTTGCCACCTCCTCTAAATATCTTCTGCTTGTGTTAAGTCCATACTGTTCTGTCTTTTATTATGACCATTTTTGCATGAAATGTTCCCTTGGTTTCTCTAGTTTTCTTAAAGACATTTGGATATGCTAGCCATTGTAGGGGAGGAAAAAAAAAAAAAAACAACCTCCAAAACTCAGTGTCAACCCAGCAAAGGTCACTTTCTGGTTTATACCAAGTCCAACCCAGAGGTGCCTGGTTCAGTGGCTTTCTCAAAAGCATTTAGGGGTCAGGCTGTCTGTATCCAGTAACTCCACAGTCCCCAGGGCTCCTGAATTCTGGATCCAGCCACTGATGTGCAATGCAGGAATGTGGGGAGTTACATTAGAAGTTTGAGGGCCAGCCCTGGAAAAGGCACAAGTCACATCTACACACATTTTCTTGGCTAGAATTAAACATCTTAATGCCAGGGGCTGTGATGCTGTGAAAGTGCTGCACTCAATATGTCAGCAAATTTGGAAGACTCAGCAGTGGCCACAGGACTGGAAAAGGTCAGTTTCCATTTCAATCCCAAAGAAAGGCAATACCAAAGAATGCTCAAACTACTGCACAGTTGCACTCATCTCACACGCTGGTATCCAAGCCAGGCTTCAGGAATGTGTGAACCGTGAACTTCCAAATGTTCAAGCTGGTTTTAGAAAAGGGAGAGGAACCAGAGATCAAATTGCCAACATCTTCTAGATCATCGAAAAAGCAAGAGAGTTCCAGAAAAACATCTACTTCTGCTTTATTGCCTATGCCAAAGCTTTTGACTGTGTGGATCACAATAAACTGTGGAAAATTCTTAAAGAGATGGGAATACCAGACCACCTGACCTGCCTCTTGAGAAATCTGTAGGCAGGTCAGGAAACAATAATTAGAACTGTATATGAAACAACAGACTGGTTCCCAATAGGAAAAGGAGTACATCAAGGCTGTATATTGTCACCCTGCTTATTTAACTTATATGCAGAGTACATCATGAGAAACGCTGGGCTGGAGGAAACACAAGCTGGAATCAAGATTGCTGGGAAAAATATCAATAACCTCAGATGTGCAGATGACACCACCCTTATGCCAGAAAGTGAAGAGGAACTAAAGAGCCTCATGATGAAAATGAAAGAGGAGAGTGAGAAAGCTGGCTTAAAACTCAACATTGAGAAAACTAAGATCATGGCATCCGGTCCCATCACTTCATGGCAAATAGATGGGGAAACAGTGTAAACAGTGTCAGACTTCACTTTTGGAGGCTCCAAAATCACTGCAGATGGTGACTACAGCCATGAAATTAAAAGACTCTGTTCCTTGGAAGAAAAGTTATGACCAACCTAGATAGCATATTAAAAAGCAGAGACATTATTTCACCACCAAAGGTTCATCTAGTCAAAGCTGTGTTTTTTCCAGTGGTCATGTATGGACGTGAGAGTCGGACTATAAAGAAAGCTGAGTGCCAAAGAATTGATGCTTTTGAACCGTGGTGTTGGAGAAGACTCCTGAGAGTCCCTTGGACTGCAAGGAGATCCAACTAGTCCATCCTAAAGGAGATCAGTCCTGAATATTCACTGGAAGGACTGATGCTAAAGTTGAAACTCTAGTACTTTGGCCACCTGATGCGACGAGCTGACTCATTTGAAAAGACCCTGATGCTGGGAAAGATTGAACGTAGGAGGAGAAGGGGACAACAGAGGATGCGATGGCTGGATGGCATCACCAACTCAATGGACATGAGTCTGAGTAAGCTCCTGGAGTTGGTGATGGACAGGGAGGCCTGGCGTGCTGCAGTCCATGAGGTTGCAAAGACTCAGACACTACTGAGCGACTGAATTGAACTGTGTCCAACAGGAGGGTGTCTTTATAGGGACTGGGACAAGACACATGGGGGAAGGGCCCAAAGACAGGAGAACAGAGTCACCTATAGGCCAAGGGGAAGCAGCCCCGCTGACCCATAGGCCTTGGACTGCTGGCCTTCAGCTCCATGAGAAAACTAATTCCTGCTGCTTAGGCCCCTGGTCACTGGGGTGCTGATATGTCAGTTGGTGCTTTACCATCCCTCACTCATTTTCCTGAATCTTTTCCACACCTTTATAAGACTATCTCTAGAAACTGTTCCAATGAACAAACTTCCTTTTCCTGTCAAGACCAGAATTGGCTTTTCCTTCTCATTAATACCAGGACTAACACATTTCCAGAGATGCCCTTGGTGACCTCACACCTTCCTGGCTGGACTCTCAACCCCACCCTCCAAGTCTCCCACCCCCAGAGGAAGCTCCTTGGTTGGTTGCTGTTGCCCAGCACCATCCCCATCTCTGTCCTGATTGTTTCTCAGGCCCTGACCGCTTCTCACGCTCTCCCTTCACACTAAGGAGGAGCCAGAGCTGACAGAAAAGATCCTGAGGACACAGTCTGTACCCCACAGCTCCAGCTTCAGCCGTGTCTGATCCCAGACACCCTCTCAGCATTTCCACTCAACTGCTGCCCCTCGTGGGTTTGGGAAGTGGTTGCAGTCCATGAATTTGAAATATCCCCTGTAGCTGACTTTCTTTCCTCCAGCAAAGCACTGACAAGGGCAGGGAGGTCCTGTGGGCTCCAGGGTCGCTTGACACTCTCCCACTCTTCTGGTTCCTGACAGTCACTACTTCACCCTTTGGTGTCTGTCCTTGAGTACAATTCAGACTTTCTCTCAAATCATGCCCCTTAGGGAAAGAGGTTGGTTTGAGGTGCAGACATCACTGGGAAGATGGACTCTGCTGTAGGTGGTCTAGTGATGCCATAAAGCCTGGGCTCAGGCACCCAGCAAAAACCAGCAGAGGAGGCCAAGTTCCTGGCGCCCCACGGAGGTAGAGTGGGAGCCAAAGGGCGTGCCAGGCTTGCCAGAGCAGCTGTAGGGATCATGAGCATGTGGGTTACATGCCCAGCCCAGGGTCTACCTGAGGCAGGAACTCAGAGAATGGTCCCTCCCTGTTCCTCATCTTGAGAAAGACTCATGTGAAAAAAGCCCCAGGGCTGCCTAGGTTGACATCAGGTAAGAGGTCTGTGTGCCTATCTGTAGGTGAAAGTATCAGGGGACTTAGGCTTCAACCCACAGACCTGGCAATAGAAATGGCCCAGGGAAATATCCCCGCCCTCCCCCCAGAGCAGGGCATTGAGTGACTGCCAGGCTTGCTCCTTCCTTCCCATTCAGCATGAAGGCAGGGCCTCAGGGAAGAGAAAGGGCGTCTGGGGAACAGGGTGGTGTCACCCGGACTTCCAGAGGCCTCTCGGAGGCCCACGAGTTTCGCATTGGGTCACCGGCTTGCTCCCAGTCCACAGGGAGGAACACGTCCCTGAATTCTTCCTGCCCAGATCTGTTATCACTGGACCACCAGCAAAGCCCTCTTGGCAAAGACTGGTGAGGTCCCCAGGGAGATGGCAGGAAGGAGGGACCCCGCCATCTGAGCTCCTGCCCGCCACTAATGCCCTGGTTTCTGCGCCTTAGGCTGCTTGTCTCGAAAATGATCACAATCACAGTGCTGTTTCCACTCCTGTATGGCCACTTGAAAAGAGATCTCAGACTCTTGTCACTGGACCAACGATTCTCAACCCCACGGGACACCTGGCTGTGACTGGAGATGGTTCTGGTTGTCAGAATTGGGGGATGGAGGTGCTTTGGGCATCTGGTGGGTAGATATTGTGAAACATCCTATAATTTGCAGGACAGGTCCCTCAAAAGAGAATTATCCAGCCCCAAATGTCAATAATAGGCATCAATTCCTCAGGGCTCAGCCTTCTTTATGATCTAACTCTCACATCCATACGTGAGTACTGGAAAAACTGTAGCTTTGACTATACAGACCTTTGTCAGCAAAGATTGTGGTATCCGGTCCCGTCACTTCATGGCAAATAGATGGGGAAACAATGGAAACAGTGACAGACTTTATCTTCTTGGGTTCCAAAATCACTGCAGACGGTGACTGCAGCCGTGAAATGAAAAGATGTCTGCTCCTTGGGGAAAAAACCGATGACAAACTTAGAGTCAAAGCTGTGGTTTTTAAAGCTATGGTTAAAGCTTTAACCGTATAGTCAAAGCTATGGTTTTTCCATTAGTGTTGTATCCAAGTGCTGGTCCCCTCCAGCCCCGTACCTTCACTGCATCCCCTATAGACAGTTTCAGTTGCCAGAACTGAGACGTGAAGTAAATATCCAAGTAAATATCCACTTTGCACAGGTGGCAAAGTCTAGATTCAAACCAGGTATAACTACAGGGAAACTGATGGATATATTTGGGTGATAATTTGTAACATATAAACAGAGTCATTACATTAGACATTGGGTAGAAATCTTATTTTTCTCTTCTCTATTTTCCAACTTTTGGACAATATGCTTATATTGTTTTGGTAACCTTGAAATATATTTTAAAATTTAAATGAAGTGATCAGAAAAGCTGCTTTATTTCTGTGAACTTTGGTTTCCAAGAGAAACTCAGAATTCCCTGTCATCTACCTTCTGCAGTGACTGGAAGTTTTCTGGAAGGAAGTTGCATCATTATTCTTTTTGTAGGTCTTTCTCCTCTTTCTCTCATTTAAACCAATATTCCTGACATCCTCTCTCACACACTGAATTCTGCTGAAAGCTGCGGCCTTCTAGGGAGTGGGGCTTGAGATGGTTCCCCAGGGGCGGTTGCTCAGGCTGGATTTTAGTTCTGAGGTCTCTCTCTCCTTTTACCTTGTCCAAGCTCCTCCATCTTCAGTTTTCCAGCAGAAGACCAGCGATTTTCACCATTTATATTTGATATCAAGCTGAGCCCCCTTTGGATTCATAAAGGTAGCCTGTGATAGGAGAAAGGGGAGACAGCACAGAGGACAGGAGCGACAGATTCTGGTGCTTTTGAGCTAGAAAAACGGCTTCATGATGTTCAAATACGCAAGAATAACAGACCCTGATGGGAAACTATCCCCACCGGATGCCACAGTAAGACTCTCCAGGGTCCCAGCTGCATACTCTCCCACATGGCTCTGAGTTCATTTTTTTGCTTCTGGAACCAAAAGATGCATTTTAAGCTCTTCTAACAAACATTTCTGCTGCTCCAAATTTCCGGTCAAAGTTTTCAGTATCTCCTTCTCTTAAATTTGTCTTGTCACCTCGGCCAAATTACTCTCCCACCGAGTCTAAGAGCTCATCAGTAAAATGGGATAATACCAACTCCCCAGGAGTATTGCGATGGTGAAAGGAGAGGGTGAGTGGAACAGAAGCTGGCACTGAAAGTTCACTAGATAATAGCCACCTCTGGATTATGGATGATTTACTGATGAGCTTTTCAGACGGCTGAACTCAACCACAAATAAATTACTTTTAATAATTATTTGCTTGATTACAAAA
>SJYC01067853.1:0-11749 GCA_006408675.1 Madoqua kirkii
TCACTGATTAGCTCTAGTAATTTTCTGATACTGTCTTTAGGGTTTTCTATGTATAGGATCATGTTATCTGCAAACAGTGAGAGCTTTACTTCTTATTTTCCAATCTGGATTCTTTTTATTTCTTTTCTTTCTCTGATTGCTGTAGCTAGGACTTCCAGGACTATGCTGAATAATAGTGGGGAAAGTGGACACCCTTGTCTTGCGTCTGATCTTAGGGGGAATGCTTTCAGTTTTTCACCACAGAGAATAATGTTTGCTGTAGGCTTCTCATATATGGCCTTTACATGTTGAGGTAGGTTCATTTATGCCCATTTTTTTAAGAGTTTTAATCATAAATGGATGTTGCATTTTGTCAAAGGCTTTTCCTGCGTCTCGAGATTATCATGTGGTTTTTCTCTTTCAGTTTGTTAATATGGTGTTTCACATTGATTGATTTGCATATATTGAAGAATCCTTGCATCCCTGGAATAAACCCAACTTGATCATGGTTTATGAGCTTTTTGACGTATTGCTAAATTCTGTTTGCTAAAATTTTGTTGAAAATTTTTGCATCTATGAGAAAAACAGGCAGAACACTCGATGACATAAATCAAAGCAAGATCCTCTGTGACCCACCTCATAGAGTAATGGGAATAAAAACAAAAGTAAAAAAATGGGACCTGATTAGACTTAAAAGCTTTTGCACAGCAAAGGAAACTATAAGCAAGGTGAAAAGACAGCTCTCAGAATGGGAGAAAATAATAGCAAATGAAACAACTGACAAAGGATTAATTTCTAAAATATACAAGCAGCTCATGTAACTCAATACCAGAAAAACAAGCAACCCAATCAAAAAGTGGGAAAAAGACCTAAACAGACATTTCTCCAAAGAAGACATACAGATGGCTAACAAGCAAATTAAAAGATTCTCAACATCACTCATTTTTAGAGAAATGCAAATCAAAACTACAATGAAATATCACCTCGAAGCGGTCAGAATGGCCATCATCAAAAAGTCTACAAACAATAAATGCTGGAGAGGGTGTGGAGAAAAGGGAATGTTCTTGCACTGTTGGTGGGGATGTAAATTGATACAGCCACTATGGAAGATGGTATGGACATTCCTTAAAATACTAGGAATAAAACCACCATATGATCCTGCAATCTCACTCCTAGGCATACACCCTGAGGAAACAAAGTTGAAAAAGATGCATGTATCCCATTGTTCACTGCAGTGCTATTTATAATAGCTATTTACAATAGTGCTATTTCCATTTACAAAACATGGAAGCAACCTAGATGTCCATCGACAGATGAACGGATAAAGAAGTTGTGCTACATTCACACACACACACACACACACACACACACACACACACACAATAGAATATTACTCAGCCATGAAAAGGAATGCATTTGAGTCAGTTCTAATGAGGTGGATGAACCTAGAACCTATTATACAAAGTGAAGTAACTCAGAGAAAGGTAAACATCACATTCTAAAGCATATATACAGAATCTAGAAAAATAATACTGAAGAATTTATTTATAGGGCAGCAGTGGAGAAACAGACATAGAGAATAGATCTATGGACATGGGGAGAGGGGAGAGGGTGAGATGTATGAAAAAAGTAACATGGAAACTTACATTACCATATGTTAAATAGATAGCCAATGGGAATTTGCTGTCTGGCTCAGGAAACTCAAACAGGGGCTCTGTATCAACCTAGAGGGGTGGATGGGGAGGGAGATGGGAGAGAGGTTCAAAAAGGAGGGGGTATATGTATACCTACGGCTGATTCGTGAAGTTTGACAGACAACAAAATTCTGTAAAGCAATTACCCTTCAATTAAAAACTAAATTAATAATAATTTAAAAAAGTGATGTCTCAGCAGATCCAGAGTGGGAAAGGAGAAAGGACAGTAGGAAGGAAGAACCACCTGAGTCTCAGGCAGATACAGCGACCTAGAGCCAAGTCTCTGTGCCCAAGGATTCCAAAGGCATTGAGCCTGCTTCTCTGACATTCCAGCACCGTTTTAACCTTGGCTGGAAAGTGCAAGAGGGCCCCCTCCAAGAAGGGGGCCCATTGATGGCCTTCACCTCCTGCAGTAACTGGTCTCCACCCGCAGGGGACAGAGCGGACGAGCCCTCGGAGAGTAGCCGTAGTACATACAGCCAGCCCGCCACTGGGTGGCGCTGAGGCTCCTCAAGAAAGGGAACCGGCCGCAATACGGAGTGCGCGCGCTGCAGGGGTTGCAAGAGGGACGATAAATAGCTCCCGTCTTCCGAGAGTCCGCGGTGAGACAGGCAGACACGTGGATAACTAATTAATTGTTCTGACAAAAGGTTCCAACTGAAGGGCCCAAGGGAGGAGGAGGAATTTGAGCTTTGACCTCGGATTCTGGGACAGGCTATTCTGGGATGAGATGGCTGTGGTGTGCTGGCCCCGGGTGCAGGGAGAGGGTTTTGCAGAATCCCTAGGAGCCAGCAGGCAGGGGCTGAGGAGTCAGCAGTCTGCCCTGGGGGCGGAAGGCAGGGTGTGCCTCTGTGCACTGCCACTCCCTAGGCCCTCGCTTCTTGGGATGCTTTTTATCTCCATGAAGCACTTAACTCAGGGACATGGAGACGCCTCTGGTCTTAGGACAACTGGAAAATGCTGGAAACCCCTGGCAAGGATGAAAGAACAGCTTCCTGTCCTCTTGCTTCCTGGCCTTCGTGGATTTGACCTTCAGTCCCAGCTGTAGTGCCACCTTGCTACGGGACCTGGGCCCAGACCCTGCAGCCCTTGAGCCTCAACGACTGCATCTGTCAAAGGGATTTTTCCTGTGCAAAAATATGTTGAAAATGAAAAAAGTCGGTAGCCACAGAGTGGGGGGAAATCAGTCAAATAGCAACAGAACAACCCAGGTGGTTTCCTGCTGACCTGAAGTCTGCCCTGGCCTTCTGTTGGGAGGTGCGCAGGTTTCCTGCTGACCTGAAGTCTGCCCTGGCCGTCTGTTGGGAGGTGCGCATCTGCAGGAGGCAGACCCCCTGTGCTCACTTCAGGACTGGCCAGGGCCCGTTCAAAAACCAAGTATGTCTTTGTCCTTGAAGAACGTTTATCTCCACAGAGTCTGTAAAATTTGATAGGCTGAGCTTTGCAGCAGGGAAATAAATGGATTAATATCTGTTAGATATATTTTCATTAACTTTTAAAAGACGGAACAAAGACTTTCTGTTGTCAGTGTTGAAAGCCACGTTCAAATGGCTGAACTAAAGTCAACTGCCTAAAGCGAAACTCGAGTGAAGAGGGACTGGGCCAGCACACTGCAGGTGGTCGGCATCGGGGTCAGGGGCCTCTTACCCCACACACCCATCATTTGAAGGGGCTGCCTGTTTTTTCCCCCCAATCCTACCACAGGCACGGGCAGGACAGCCTGGGTGTGGGGCTGCAGGACAGGAGTCAGTGTATCTTTTAGAGCAGATATTCTGCCCCTTCATCAGTCATTTATAAGTGACTGGTGAGAGCTGATAAGGGGGCTTGGAGGTGCCCGGAGTTTGCCAAGGAGAAGGCTCCTCCTCACACTCCCCTCCACCCGTTTCCAGCCCCAGAACCAGACTTGCCCACCTGAGCTGGGGAACCCAGGTCGCCTTTTAGAGACCCCAGAAGAGGCCCCAAGAAGCTTTGCTGCAAGCAACACGTGCAGAGTGCTGTACCGTCTTTTCATTTAAACAGTGTATTACAGATTCATTCAAACTTCAGTTTCCAAAGTTGCTTTTAATTATACATTTCACTGTAAAACAATAGAAAGTTTCTGTAACTATCTGAGTAATGTTGAGGGGAGAGGAGGAAGATGGCCTGAGGAGAGCTGATGGGGATTAAGGGAGATAAAGCCCTCTGGTCCTGACTTCTCCTCTACCCTTGCCTTTTTGCTCCTAAGCAATTACTTTTTAAAGTTACAGATTAGGCAGTCATGCAGCAAAAAGGCTAAGGAATACACTTGGCCCAGGCTTTGGGGTACCACACCCTATAGTGAGATTATATGTAATTTCTCATCCCAAAATTGATAAGGAGCTTTCAGCTCTGACCAGACTAGATGCAAAAAGGCTTCAGCACTGAAGCTGGTCTTGGAGGAAGGGTAATTGAGTTTCCGGGACATGATGTAACTCTCAGGCACAGATGTATTTTCTGCAACTGTGTGTTCCAGGAAATGATTTGGGGAAAACTGGGAATTTATCTACCCCTCATCTGTTCTGCAGAATGCTTCTAATCTCTTTCTGTTGTATCCTGACACCACTGAGTTCCTTTTGTAACTTGTGAAAGTGAAAATCTCTCAGTCAAGTCCAACGCTTTGATCCCATGGGAATTCTCCAGGCCCGAATACTGGAATGAGTAGCCTTTCCCTTCTCCAGGGGATCTTCCCAACCCAGGGACTGAACCCAGGTCTCCTGCATTGCAGGCAGATTCTTTACCAACTGAGTCACAAGGGAAGCCCTTGTAACTTTTAGATATGTAAATTGATGCAAGTGATGCTATGTCTGGTCATTCCATCAGAAAGCTTACTCTTGACTTTATCAACAATATCTTGGTGATGTATTATCTTTGGAACATAAAGAACTCATATAGATTAAATAAAAGATGACTACCGCAATTGAAACATGGGCAAAAGACATAAGTACACCTCACCGAAGGTTCAAACACCCAGTGTTAGCTGAAACCGGATTTCACCTTCTATGATTAGGTATAGCTTTTTATACAATCTGTCAGTTAAGAAAGGTTCAAAATCATTGAATGTGAATACTCTTGGATTAAGCGATTCCACTTCTAGAAATTTATGCTGTAGAAACTTCTGTCCAACAAACAGAGACAGATGCACAAGGATTTTCCCTGTAGTTCTATTTACTATATAGGCAAATTGGAAAAACCATTTTACATCAAGAGTAGAATGGTTCAAAGAAAGGAGTACATTGGTTAAACTATGTTATAAACACACAATGGAACACCATATAACTATTAAAAAGGATACGGTAGATCTGTATTTCTTAATGTATGCCAATATATCGATATATCCTCAATATATTGTCAAGTTAAAGCAGATTAAAAATTAGTATGTTTCCTGTGAGTTCGTCTATGTAAAAATAGAAATCTGTGTATACATAGGAAATCTGGAAAGTTATACAGCACATTCAACTTTACAAGTGGCTAGCTTTGGGAAGGGTCTCAAATTTCCTACTTCTACTCTTCTGGATTTTAAAAAAACTTTCACAATATTTCTCATATTTTATAATATTTCTTAGAAATATACTCAGTGTTTTGTAGCATCAGTAAAAAGAATAGAGTTTCTATCTGGGGAAAAAAGCAAATATTCCAATATTTTAATCCCTCTATCTGGATATTTCGTGAGTTATCTACCTGCTGTGTATTGGTTTGATATGCTTTCAAACCCACTTGTTTATGAGTAAAGTTGTTTTAACGTGCATGTTTATGGCAAAGATTTTTTTAAAAATTGCTTTTAGAGGGAAAATTGTGTTGATATAGATACGAAGTCAGTCATGTCCAGAGGTCATCATCTGGTTCGCTGTCACTGGTGAGCACTCAGAGGCTCGGCTGCTGAGGGGCCTCACTGGAGGCTCACTGATAAGAAATGTGCAGAACAGGCATACCTCAGAGGTACCGCAGGCTTGGTTCCAGACCGCCACAATAAAGCAAGCGAAACTTTTTTGTTGTTTGTTTCCCAGGACCTTTGAAAGTCATATTTACACTATACCATAGTCTGTTGAGTGCAATGGGCTTCCCTTGTGACTCAGCTGGTAAGGAATCTGCCTGCAGTGTGGGAGACCTGAGTTCGGTCCCTGGGTTGGGAAGATCCCCTGGAGAAGGGAAAGGGTGCCCACTCCAGTAGTCTGGCCTGGAGAGTTCCGTGGACGGTATAGTCCATAGAGTCGCAGAGAGTCAGATGCGACTGAGCCACTTTCACTTTCATTAGTGCAATAGCATTATGTCTAAAGAACGTACATACTTTAAAAGTACTCTGTTGCTAAAAAATGCTAATCATCATTTGACAACAAAAGGTTGCCACTAACCTTCAATTCATTTTTTAAAAATGCAAATATTTGCCAAGTGCAATAAAGTGAAATGCAATAAAACAAGGCATGCCCGTAAATGCTGAGTGTCTGGGCAGGCAGCCCTTTGCTGATCTAAATAGTCTGGGAAACTATTAGACATCAGCTTCTGCAAGGTAAGGGCCAGTCTTTTCCTGGCAGTGGGGAAAGCCTGTCCACTGCTCCTCCAAGGAGACCATCCCACCCATCAGCAGCAGTGCCTTCGATCCCTAGCAATGCGCTCTAGCGACAGGGAAGTTTGACTTGTGTGCTGGCGGTTGGATGGTAGCTAGCAGTTGGCTAAGGCATCTGTCCCCTCCCAGCTTTTATAAAGGTACATCACAAGTTAAGTTTGGACTTTATTCCTTTTTTCTCCCCTTGCCT
Organism: Madoqua kirkii; assembly: GCA_006408675.1. Lineage (NCBI taxonomy): Eukaryota > Metazoa > Chordata > Mammalia > Artiodactyla > Bovidae > Madoqua > Madoqua kirkii. The sequence continues at coordinate 6,443 of SJYC01067853.1, forward strand.
GGAACAACTGTGATTAATCTATCAGTGGTTTGGAATACGTTATTTCTTTTGGGGGCTTATTAAAGAGACATCACCCTGTATACTCAGCTTTGAGCTTCCCAAAGTGAAACTGTGTCAAATAAATTGGTGAGCGTTAATTTTGCCAGAGTTAAGTAATATAAAGCACTGCCCCTCTCCAGGTCGGAGAGGAGGCCAATAGGTTCACCTCAGTTTTACAGATGGGCACCTTGAACCCCCAGGACTGTAGGGAACTTGACCAGCATCACACAGTCAGAAGTGTGTGCTCCTTTCTCTTCAACTAGATGTTTCACAAGGCACTTTTTTCTTTTTTTATGGGAGCCAGCCCCTATGCCCTGAAGATCTTCAAGTAGTCACCTTGGTATTCTGTATTTTCCTATAGCAGATGCCATCGATAGCTTACTTATACACTCTTAATTTTATCATTTCATTATTTGCTGGCCTGACGTCTGAATGCTAGCACTTGTATCTAATTGCCTTCAAAAACAGTTCGGAAGTGACAGAGTTCATCTTTCGCGGTCGCAGCCCTCTACTTAACCACATGCGGGAATGGGTGTATGAATATCCAGTTCCCTCACTCCTCAGCTGGTGGCACACTGACCCAGCTGTTCTGCGCTGGCTTCCAGAGTTCCTTAGTGGACTGATCTCTGGACACTTGCTTGATAACATACGACTTCTTCCCTGTCTTACTTTCCCAAACCCTTAATGGGATTTTCAGGAAGCCTTTCTGAAATAAATTATGTTCATTTAAATCCTTATGTCAGAATCTGCTTCTGGGGCTACTCAAACTAAAATGCCATGTTTTGTTAGCAAGCAGGAAATGGGAGTCAGCCAGGATGGAGGAGCCAAGAGGTTTGAGGGCAATCAATTCAGTTCAGTCACTTAGTCATGTCTGACTCTTCGTTTCCCCAAGGACTACAGCATGCCAGGCCTCCCCGTCTATCACCCCTTCCCAGAGTTTACCCAAACTCATGCCCATTGAGTCAGTGATGCCATCCAACCATCTCATCCTCTGTCGTCCCCTTCTCCTCCCGCCTTTAATCTTTCCCAGCACCAGGGCCTTTTCCAATGAGTCAACTCTTCGCATGAGGTAGCCAAAGTATTGGAGTTTCAGCTTTGGCATCATTCCTTCCAATGAACACCCAGGGCTGATCTCCTTTAGGATGGACTGGTTGGATCTCCTTGCAATCCAAGGGACTCTCTAGAGTCTTCTCCAACACCACAGTTCAAAAGCATCAGTTCTTTGGTGCTCAGCTCTCTTCACAGTCCAACTCTCACATCCATACATGACTATTGGAAAAACCATAGCCTTGATTAGATGGACCTTTGTTGGCAAAGTAATGTCTCTGCTTTTTAATAATGCTGTCTAGGTTGGTCATAACTTTCCTTCCAAGGAGTAAACGTCTTCTAATTTCATGGCTGCAATCACCATTTACACTGATTTTGGAGCCTTCAAAAATAACATCTGCCACTGTTTCCCCATCTATTTGGCAGGAAGTGTTGGGACCAGATCCCATGATCTTCGTTTTCTGAATGTTGAGCTTTAAGCCAACTTTTTCACTCTCCTCTTTCACTTCATCAAGAAGCTCTTTAGTTCTTCTTCACTTTCTGCCATAAGGGTGGTGTCATCTGCATATCTGAGGTTATTGATATTTCTCCCAGGGATCTTGATTCCAGCTTGTGTTTCTTCCAGCCCAGCATTTCTCATGATGTACTCTGCATATAAGTTAAATAAGCAGGGTGACAATATACAGCCTGCTGTAATCCTTTTCCTATTTGGAACCAGTCTGTTGTTCCATGTCCAGTTCTAACTGTTGTCGAGGGCAATCTTAATGTCACATCTTAATGTCAAGTTAGGAATAACCTAAAAAAAAAAGAGAATACCAAAATTCCCCCACAATTCCAATGTGCTAGGACAGGGTTTGGCAAGCTTTTTCTGCAAAGTAGGTTAAGTATTTTCGTCTTTTTGGACCGCATGGTCTCTGTTGCGGTTGCCTAGCGCTGTCATTGTGACATGCAAGGAGTCATAGGTAGCGCGGCAAGGAACAGGTGTGGCTGTATTCCAGCAACACTTTGTTTGTAAAAAGGTAGCAGGCCAGCTTTGACCACAGGCTGCGTTTCCTGACCCTTGCTCAGGGACAACAAAGAGGCTAGGCAGTTAGCTAGCCAGAATGGGGTGCTGGGTGGGAGGTGACGCCTGTTGCTCCCGTAGCCTCTCTGAATCCAGCAGCAGGGCTCTCTGCCTGAGACTCCTATGGCCGTGCTGCCAAGTCAGGAAGTCCTCTGATAGGTCTGCCAACAATGGGGCACTCGGTGGTATCTTAGCTTTCAAGCTCAGGACAAGTTTTCTACTTCAGTCTTATACTAATAGGTCACTTTTCCTAATGGGAAGCGGTCTGCCCACTAGTGAAAAAAAAAAATCTAGCCCTTGGAAGGAAAAGCACTTTAATATTTTAAAAAGAGTATAAAATGGTATAGTCAACTGATGTTTCAAATAAGACAGGTAATACCAAACTTGATTATAAATAATTTTTGGAGCAAGAAACGGAGGTTTCTGTTGTAAACTGAAGATGTAATATTGATAAGTGACTGCAAGAGAGACTTTGTTTATGGTAGTGAAAAGTACAGAACCAAGTTCATCAAAAGGAAGCTGATCCAAAGATGAGTAACACATTAATAGGAAAATGCTTCTAAATATTGTAATACAGGTTTCCTGATCTGGTGACTTGCATTCTGGAAAACTTACAAATAAACTCACACAACTAGTTTGTTACTCTTTCCGTTTCCTAAGAAGATTTCTCTGTAGTGAACTTCACTCAGACCCAAGGTCATGTTGCAGACCACGTTTTTGGAGAGGCTGGTTTGTGAACTGACCCCAAAAGGCAGTGAATCCCAGAATGAAGAAGAGACAGTGACAGGCTAACTTTATTTGCTCTTTTGATGGTGGTTACTCTGCTGGTATGTCAGAAAGTGCGGAAGACAGAGGGTGTGGTAGAAATATATTTTAAAATATTAATTTTTGTGCTTTTCCCTTTTCACTTCCTAGTACCTTGTGGCCCTTCCCAGTCCTGGAGAATCATCATCCAGGCCTGTGGCCAATCCTGGGGAATCTCCATCCAATTCTGTGGCCAATCATCCAGGCCCATCTCCCAATCCTGGGTCAAGACAGGTCAATTACGTTGAATTGGTATAGATGTCAAAGAACTCTTTGAATTCTGAAATAGGCTTTTAAAATTTGTGACAAATATTCCACTTTGATAGAAAGGGTTTTAGGATTCCCAAAGCTTTCTGTTGCCTTGGATGTCAAAAATAAAACTCAAAAGAACTCAGGATATCCAACTGATGTCATAAAATAACTGTTTGGGGGAATTATGTGTAAAATACCAAGTTAATCCCACCTCACACATTTGAGAGAAAGTTCCAGTTCCCTGGGGACAAGCAGGTCAACTATTACCTGGCAAAGAGATTAGAAGGGTTCAAGTCAAGATTACATGGACATGAATTGCATGGAAAACAAGATTAGATGATTCTAATGGCCTAGAATACCCTCCTAAACTTGGAGTGGGGACATCTCTTTTAACGTTAAAGTTCTTTGAAATTCAGAAGTCGCAGACTACATAGTCAATAAATTCGATTACATAAAATCTAGACATTCCTGTGTGGAAAAAAGTTAAGGACAGAACAAAATCTCTAGAAACAAATTGTCAAAACAAATGACAGACTTCCACTTCAAGCTGTCATGGAATTAAAAAGGACCAGATTTAGCATTCCACCAAAAGACAGAGAAGCAAAACACTAGACAGATATGTGAAACTGATCTCAGACCTCAAACCACAGGCAGCACGCCACTGTGATACCTGAGAGAAGGGAGACAAGTGAGCTGAGCCCTGTGATCACCGCAGCTCTCTGCCTGGAGGTGCATTTCAAACTAGCGAGTAAGGAAGAGGGATCCAAATATAGCCCGGCAATCTTGTTTAGATGAAGAATCAGAGTTCAGGATATCTGAGGTGGCTAGAAACTGCAGGGCAGACTTCAGAGAGGAGTGGATTTTGCAAGAAAAGAATTCCAGAAATCTCCAGGGACCTCCGTGAATCTCTGCTAAGTACTAGTGTGTGAATATATGGGATAAAACTTCAAGAGGATTAATGAAGACCAGCCAGAAATCTATGAGCTGAATGGTTCCCCAAACTCACAAAAACACTGGAACACACTTGAGTTCTGATCAGCCAGAACAGAGAGGTCTAATCGATCCCTTGGTGGGCCATCCCTTGGTAAAAACACTAAAATTTCCCTAAAATATCAGTTCAGTTCAGTCGCTCAATCGTGTCCGACTCTTTGCGACCCCATGAATCGCAGCACACCAGGCCTCCCTATCCATCACCATCTCGGAGTTCACTCAGACTCGTGTCCATAGAGTAAGTGATACCATCCAGCCATCTCATCCTCTGTCATCCCCTTCTCCTCCTGCCCCCAATCCCTCCCAGCATCAGAGTCTTTTCCAATGAGTCAACTCTTCACATGAGGTGGCCAAAGTACTGAAGTTTCAGCTTCAGCATCATTCCTTCCAAAGAAATCCCAGGGCTGATCTCCTTCAGAATGGACTGGCTGGGTCTCCTTGCAGTCCAAGGGACTCTCAAGAGACTTCTCCAACACCACAGTTCAAAAGCATCAATTCTTTGGCGCTCAGCCTTCTTCACAGTCCAACTCTCACATCCACACATGACCACTGGAAAAACCATAGCCTTGACTAGACGGACCTTAGTTGGCAAAGTAATGTCTCTGCTTTTGAATATGCTATCTAGGTTGGTCATAACTTTTCTTCCAAGGAGTAAGTGTCTTTTAATTTCATGGCTGCAGTCACCATCTGCAGTGATTTTGGAGCCCAAAAATATAAAGTCTGACACTGTTTCCACTGTTTCCCCATCTATTTCCCATGAAGTGATAGGACCGGATGCCATGATCTTTGTTTTCTGAATGTTGAGCTTTAAGCTTTTTCACTCTCCTCTTTCATCAAGAAGCTTTTTAGCTCCTCTTCACTTTCTGCCATAAGAGTGGTGTCATCTGCATATCTGAGGTTATTGATATTTCTCCCGGCAATCTTGATTCCAGCTTGTGTTTCTTCCAGCCCAGCATTTCTCATGAGGTACTCTGCATAGAAGTGAAATAAGCAGGGTGACAATATACAGCCTTGACGTACTCCTTTTCCTATTGGGAACCAGTCTGTTGTTCCATGTCCAGTTCTAACTGTTGCTTCCTGACCTGCATACAGATTTCTCAAGAGGCAGGTCA
>SJYC01067855.1:0-30342 GCA_006408675.1 Madoqua kirkii
GAATCACTTTCTCCTCGTCTGTCTTTCAGTTGAGGAATGCTGGTTGAAAAACGCTGTACTTTAGTATCATAGGATGATCATGACAGCAACTTACTCTTAAATGATTCTGGGGAAAATAAAGTAATTCTGAGATTGTTAAAGTAAATCTCAGAGGTTTCCTTTCCAAGGTTAAAGGAAATAAATTGTCATAATTTTTTTTGATGCTAGGATAAAAACCTTTATTTACAAATATTCTATTCCTTTAAATATATATACAGAGAAAAGGATTTGGAAAAATATGAAAAAAATCAAGAAGAAATTGGTGACACCTGGAAAATCAAAACCAGTTAAAACTATTACAAGAGGGTCAGGGCAAATAGATCTAGGGAGAACAGCCACATTAAATTTCCCTTGAACCTTCTGCCCACTGCTTTCCTTCCACAAGGAATTAATAGCTAGCTCATAATTTCAAAGTATGTATAGTCTTCTATGCTCCTCACCTAGTGGTGAAGTCATTTATTTAATAAAAACAAAACCAAGGACTTCCCTGGGGGTCCAGCGGCTATGGCTCTGCACTCCCACAAGCTGCAACTAATCTTTCGCATGCTGCAAGGAAGATCCAAGATCCCACGCGCCACAACTAACACCCGGTGCAGCCAAATACATAAATGAATGTTAAAAAATACCAAAAATGACATCAAGGAAAAGGATTGCTTCCATTCAGAGAACACAGGAGGAAAACCACTTGCCCAAAGTGACTGAGAATTCTTTGAGAAATGAAATCATACAAGCTGGAATTATGCTTAAAAAGATCTCTCACCTTTTGTGGCCACATGGCTGAGGTAGCCAAAAGTCAGACCCAAAGTTTCAGTGGTAGTTTGATAAATCACACGATCAGTTAAAATCAAAACCTCACTGTTTCTATGCTGAAAGTCAAGGCAGTGATGAGGATTCTCAAAAGTGAAATGTGGCTCACACTACTTCTAACCACGCTCACCCTTGTTTGTCTGAGGAGTCACTTTGCTTGAAGACCCCGTAGAGACTCTGAAGTGAGTTACCTGCAAGAGGAGGTGAGTCCCATCTGGTGCTGTATCTAGACTTGCTGTGAGAACTATGATGCTCAATCTTGGCTACACAGTGGAATCACTGGTGCTGTGCTCAGTGGCTCAATCTTGTCTGACTCTTTGCGACCCCATGGACTGTAGCCTGCCAGGCTCCTCTGTCTGTGGGGATTCTCCAGGCACAAATCCCAGAGTGGGGTTGCCATGCTCTCCTTCAGGAGGGCAACCTGGAGGTAGCCTGGCAGTTTTCTCAACTCAGGGATCGAACCCAGGTCTCCTGCATTGAAGGTAGATTCTTTACTGTCTGAGTCACCAGGGAAGGCTGTAATCACTGGGAGAGTCTTAGAAAACGCTGTTTCTGGCTTTCATGTCCAGAAATTTTGATTTAATTTTCTGGGGTTCAGTTTACTTTGGGTTTTAACAATTCCCAGAGCATCTAACTTGCAGTCAAGACTGAGAACTACTGAATTATAGTGATCAGACCCAGTATGTCCCCAGGTCAGATTACAACATAAAACCTGGAAACGGCCTTTTATGCAAAGAAAAAAAAATTTTTTTTCAAGATTCAGCTAATTCACATCAGCACCATGTGTTATTTGGAGTTCTGCATAGGAAATTTTTCTTTCCCACTTATTTAGTCAGTCACATGTGTCAGCATGGAGTCATGGATATTTATTTTATATTTAATAAAATATATAAATAAAATTATATGGGTTATCATTCAGTACTACTTTACTGTTCAGATTGCTCCAGCTTTAGTCAATAGGAGCTCTATCAATTGGCTTCTATGTCCCCTTGACACTCCAGAATTGCGGGGCTTTGTTTTTCAGCACTTTCTTACTTTCTGGTGCTGCAAGATGCTCCAGACTTTTCTTGTATTAATACATTTGTTGCCACAGTCCTAGAATTAGTTATTTCTCCAAGGGACCCTCGTTCCTTTTATTGGAGAATAGTATTTGAAACCAAGAGCTGAGAACCAGGTGTAATTTTTATAACCTGCTGCAATAAAACAAACAAAACCCCAAATTAAAATTTTTAAAAACTCTGACTTCCTAGGGTCAACCTTGGAATCCCTTTCCAGGCGTCCTTTGAGAGTCGGGTCGGACGTCATCCTGATCATCATCTGTTTGGTGACCTCCTTTCAGTTGAGAAGCAGCCTGGCTCAGGTGGGCATTGATACAACTAACACTTGACGGTGGTAAGTACCCAAAGAGAGGAAAGTAAAGGTGCACAAAAGGAGAAATTAATACAGTGGGGGCAGCTGGCAGAAATTTCAGGCTTTGAGAGCAGCTCATGGTGTGTCGCTCGAGTGTAGACTTGACGGCCGTTATCATTTAGACCCCATGATTTGGGGCTTCCCTGCTAGCACAGCTAGTCAAGAATCTGCCCAACAATGCAAGAGACCTGGGTTCGATCCCTGGGTTGGGAAGATCCCCTGGAGAAGGGAATGGCTTCCCACTCCAGTATTCTGGCCTGGAGAACTCCATGGACTGTATAGTCCATGGGGTCACAAAGAGTCGGACACAACTGAGTGACTTTCACTTTCAGCCTAAACCAGCTTTCTGCCTGACACACATCAGTCCTCCATCAGCATCCTGGGGACCGTCCCACTCCACTGAGCCTGAGAAGCCCACAGAATATTAGCAGAGCCCTCAGTTTGGGAAGTCCCAAAGTAGTTCTCCAACCCTTCTGTCCTAGGCAGAAGAGTGTCAAGTGTCTGACATAATTTTCTGTGTTTTTTGGAGACTTCTGAACCATCCTTGGTGACATCTCCAGCATTTAGGAGATTACGTCTAAAGGTGAAGCTATCAAAGCGGTCCTCCATTCAGCTCTGGTCTACGGTGAGAGGAGAGGGGACTAAAAAGAGCAAAGTAAAGGCCTGTTTCCAGTGTGTGCTGGTCATGGGGAGGCAAACCCAGTGAAGAGAAAGGCTAGGAGGCAGCTGGCTCTAGGTCAGAAGGTTCAAGCAGTTGTGTAGCAGTTATGAGGTGATGACCCCTGGCTGTGATGGGGGGTGGGAGGCGTGGGAAAGTTGCAAGGGGTGGCTTTCCTGTGGGCAGCTCTCTGCTAGCAAAGATGCTGAAGCTAGACAGCCCAGGTACATGCTAGGGAGTAACAAGTGTGCCATCTTGACAGCAGAAAGGGAATAAGGAAGTGTGTCTGGGAAGGTTCTGGAATGAGATTCTTACACGTGGGCCCCAACACATTTCGTGGTCTGGACCCTGAAACTGGGTGCAAAGCTGAGAGATCATGTGCATTTTCCAGGACACTGTTAACAGAGCATATATCCTTTTCTCAAACGTTGAGGCCCACTGCTGTTTTGGGGCAGAGCTGCCTGGGATGGGAACTTAACAGTTTATCAACCTGGAGTCAAGTTGAGTGGCCCCTAACTCACTGGGGCCTCCTAAAACCCTTTCTGGAGGGGGAAAAGGGACTGGTATTATCCTTTCCATTTGACTGAAACTGACAATTCATTACTTTTCTACAACCCCAGGGGTCCTCTTGGAGGTATCTCCCTGATTCCAGAGAATGAGGTGCACAGCGTAAGGCGAGTACAGTACACCCGGATTCATTATTCAGGGGAGACCTGGTCCCAAGGGAAGTCAGGGCCTGGGGAAGCCCAAAGGGCACACAGCTATTTATAACTGCCAGTACAAGTTTGTGGCATGCAGTCAGGGTCACCGAAGGGTTTGGGGGCAGAGAAGGGACCCCGGGCCAAGGGCCTCAGATTTGTTTGTGTCAGTCTCGGGACGACTGAGAAAGCAATGCAGCTGTGAGTGTGGGAGAAGGGACAGCAGGCAACGTGTAGAGGCCCCGGTAGCGTGGGTAGCGTGGCGCATTCCTTGATGGGCGCCGCGCGTTGACTTTTGACTCCTAGGACCTGCTGCAGACCGCGAGTTCGCTCCCACACTTTCATCTTGAGCCTCACGGGCTGCACCTCGATAGGACGCTGCGGGCGGTAGGCACGGAGGCGCGGGTGTCTGCTTCATCCGAGCTGGCACGATGCCCGTCGTTGCTAAGCCCTTTTGGACTCAAAAGCCTCAGATAAGGAGATCAAAGCCCAGGTGGGGGTGGAGGGGCCGATCCTGCTGCTTCTAGCCGGTCCCCAGCGGCTCCCGAGCACCGTGTGGGTCAGCAGAGCCGGTGCGCTAGAGCGAAGGCCCACCGGAGCCCAAGGACTCTCCTTGGTTCATGGTCTACGGTGAGAGGAGAGGGGACTAAAAAGAGCAAAGTAAAGGCCTGTTTCCAGTGTGTGCTGGTCATGGGGAGGCAAACCCAGTGAAGAGAAAGGCTAGGAGGCAGCTGGCTCTAGGTCAGAAGGTTCAAGCAGTTGTGTAGCAGTTATGAGGTGATGACCCCTGGCTGTGATGGGGGGTGGGAGGCGTGGGAAAGTTGCAAGGGGTGGCTTTCCTGTGGGCAGCTCTCTGCTAGCAAAGATGCTGAAGCTAGACAGCCCAGGTACATGCTAGGGAGTAACAAGTGTGCCATCTTGACAGCAGAAAGGGAATAAGGAAGTGTGTCTGGGAAGGTTCTGGAATGAGATTCTTACACGTGGGCCCCAACACATTTCGTGGTCTGGACCCTGAAACTGGGTGCAAAGCTGAGAGATCATGTGCATTTTCCAGGACACTGTTAACAGAGCATATATCCTTTTCTCAAACGTTGAGGCCCACTGCTGTTTTGGGGCAGAGCTGCCTGGGATGGGAACTTAACAGTTTATCAACCTGGAGTCAAGTTGAGTGGCCCCTAACTCACTGGGGCCTCCTAAAACCCTTTCTGGAGGGGGAAAAGGGACTGGTATTATCCTTTCCATTTGACTGAAACTGACAATTCATTACTTTTCTACAACCCCAGGGGTCCTCTTGGAGGTATCTCCCTGATTCCAGAGAATGAGGTGCACAGCGTAAGACGAGTACAGTACACCCGGATTCATTATTCAGGGGAGACCTGGTCCCAAGGGAAGTCAGGGCCTGGGGAAGCCCAAAGGGCACACAGCTATTTATAACTGCCAGTACAAGTTTGTGGCATGCAGTCAGGGTCACCGAAGGGTTTGGGGGCAGAGAAGGGACCCCGGGCCAAGGGCCTCAGATTTGTTTGTGTCAGTCTCGGGACGACTGAGAAAGCAATGCAGCTGTGAGTGTGGGAGAAGGGACAGCAGGCAACGTGTAGAGGCCCCGGTAGCGTGGGTAGCGTGGCGCATTCCTTGATGGGCGCCGCGCGTTGACTTTTGACTCCTAGGACCTGCTGCAGACCGCGAGTTCGCTCCCACACTTTCATCTTGAGCCTCACGGGCTGCACCTCGATAGGACGCTGCGGGCGGTAGGCACGGAGGCGCGGGTGTCTGCTTCATCCGAGCTGGCACGATGCCCGTCGTTGCTAAGCCCTTTTGGACTCAAAAGCCTCAGATAAGGAGATCAAAGCCCAGGTGGGGGTGGAGGGGCCGATCCTGCTGCTTCTAGCCGGTCCCCAGCGGCTCCCGAGCACCGTGTGGGTCAGCAGAGCCGGTGCGCTAGAGCGAAGGCCCACCGGAGCCCAAGGACTCTCCTTGGTTCATCACCCCCATTCACTCCCCGGGCCACTGCTGTAGCCCCGCGTACTCCCTGGGCCATCGATCTGTACAGGAAGTGCCCGCAAGGTCATCTGCACAACAAAGGCGGCCCCCAGCGGTGCCTTCTGTCTTGTAAATATCAGGCCTTGTCCCTGGCGAAGCCGAGCCCCGGGAGAGAAGCTGCCCGAAGAATCCCACCCCCACTCCGCATCCCTCCCCCCACAACTCCGGAGCGCATTCATTTGAAATGTTAATGTTTTGAAGCTTCCCTCTAGGACAGGATCAGTTTCCTTAAAAGAAGGCTGAAGCCTCTGGGCTTAATAAACAAACCGACATTTGACTTGGGTGGGAACCGGGTAAACATTTGCTGGTTTCAGAGCGAGGCAGGTGTACGAGGACAAACGCCGGTAGATTATTACACAGCCTCGCCAGTCGCTTTAGAAAGACTTCTTTGACGTTTTATCAATCTACAGACCCTTATTTGCACCCGTCAGGCTGAGGGCCCCAGAGGCGCTGGGAGGAATACTGGCCACAGGTAGAGGGCGGGGCGGGGCCGTTCTGGGGGCGGAGCCAAACCTAGGCCCCGCCCAGGCGTTGCCAGGCAGGATCCGCTCCCGAGGCTCCGCCGCCGAGCTGCCGCTGGAATTCGCGCTGTCGGTAACACCCGGTCCCCGCGAGGTGTGTGTCTTTGGCCCGTAGTCCTGAGCTTGTTACAAGTCCGGCCTCCGCACTAGGAGGACACAGAGGGTTGTCACAACCGGTGCTTTTTAAAAGTCTTGGCCTGTGTCTCCCTCCTCACATTCGATAGTTATCGGATTATTGCCACAGTGACCTCAAATTGGATTCTTTGCTCAGCCCAGCTGCTAGTGATGATAACGGTGCCCGCGAACACTCGGGGAGCACCGACACTCTGCCAGTCACTGTTCGTAGCCCTTCTCACGGATTAATTTGTGATGAGGTGACTCAAGTCATCGACGCACTTCTTTCTAGAACGGGTACATCACTTACTCCCGCTCGTCCTCTCCAGGTGAGAGCAAATTGGGGCAGGCGCATAGGAAATGGGGGCTCCAATTGAGCAGGTATGACTCCAAGGCCTGGGGCCTCGTGCGTGCTGGAGAGGGGCTGTGGAGGTCACGGGGGCGCTACTGTGGGCCTAGAACCTTACCAGCCCCCCACAATTCCCTAACATCAACATTCTTTAATCGATTAAGTCCTCCAAAGCAAGCGCTACCTGGTCTTTCAAAGGCTTTGCTTTTCCCTCACGCTGGGAAAACCCACCAGAGGAATGATCCGTTTTTCAACTATGGGAGCCAGCAATACTCATACATAATAAGCAAGTCACACAAAAGAAAGAATTACCTCCCACACTCCTGGGAGAGGCCGCTCAGCCCAGAGACTCTCAGAGCTGGCGGAACTATGGGCCGGCCAGGCTAGGAAGAATGGAGAGTAGGAGGGCTCCCACCCAAGAGCTGGAGTTTGTCACCAGAAGAAATCCCGGTCCAGGTTATTCATAAGCATTTCTTAGAAACCCCAGTTCCTGCATTTCTTCTGCCTCAAGCTGTGGATCCCCTGGCCAGCTGAGGGGCACAGGGAAGGGCAGAGGAACAGTGTAGAACAGAGGAGCCCACTCTCTGTCCCAGCAATAGCCTTTGGATGCTGTCAGAGGACCCAGTGGACAAGGTGGGAAGAGACTGTGTATCACTGGTTAACATTAGGCATTGTGGCCCCAAACTAGTGAATAAGTCTGATCTTATAGACACTTGTCTGCCCCTTGACCCTCAGGGTTCAGATACATATCTCCTAGGGTCTCCTAGATTTGTTATATCTTCCTTCGAGGACTAGTCCTTTCCTGACTTCAACCTGGCCTCTTCCTCTAAACACCTCCAAAATCTCAACCAGATTCTTCTCCAGGTAGGCCTGGACCTCTGGCTTAAAATGACAGCAAAGGAATGGCATTCCTCTTCGTGGCCTGATACTAAGGGCCCAGGATAGTACATGCTTCATGCCTGTGACCTTTGGAGAAAGACACCTAAGTAGCTGGTGACCTTGGGCAAATCATTAAATTTCCCAGCAGTGTAATGGTTGGATAATAGAACCAAAATCCCCAAAAAGGAGAGGTAGGGAAATCTGCATTGTAAACTCTGCACCTGAAAACCCACTCACTTTTCTCATACACTCTGCTAAGCTACTGCTGAGTTGCTTCAGTCATGTCCAACTCTGTGCGACCCCATAGACGGCAGTCCACCAGGCTCCCCTGTCCCTGGGATTCTCCAGGCAAGAACACTGGAGTGGGTTGCCATCTCCTTCTCCAATGTGTGAAAATGAAAAGTGAAAGTGAAGTCACTTAGTCGTGTCTGACTCTTGGGGACCCCATGGACTGTATAGCCTACCAGGCTCCTCCGCCCATGGCATTTTCCAGGCAAGAGTACTGGAGTGGGGTGCCGTTTCCTTCTCCAACACACTCCTGAGGTTCTACTGTGTGATAGTAGAGATGGTACTGTCACTACTATGCTGTCACCTGCCTGCGAGTGAAATACATGAAACCCAATCGCCCTGGCATCCTAGCTTGGGTGAGCAGCAGCCAGAGGCAGATTGCCTTTCAGAGCAGGTGACCACCCGAAGGCCTGTCTCCCGACACTGTAGCCAGACAGTCAGCTAACACCACCTCACTGCTCAGGATGGATCTTGCTCCCAACAGGGTATCCACTACCTCCTGCCCAGGAGGTGAGCCCAAGCAGATCTTCACTGACATTCCATAGCTTTGTTCTGCTTCCACTGTTTCCATCTTAAAGATATTAATCTCTCGTCCACCTTTGGCTATCAGAATTCTTTTTCAGCACTTCCAAGATTAATACATACACCCATCATGCCCCTTTCCAAATTTGCTAGAAAGAGGCACAAAACTTCGAAACTGCCAAAACCCTACATGCCTGGTTTCTGGATCAACTTTTAATTTAGAACTATGGAAACATGAAACAGAGAATGATTGACTTATAGGAGACAGTGTATGATTCATGATAGGGTTTCACAAGTGGAGAGGAAGAAAGACTTTGCAGGCAGAGGGGACTAATGAGTTTTGCAGTGAAGGCTTTAGAGCCTTAAGTAATGATACAGGTAGAAGAGGAAGCAGAATGGTCCGTGCAGTCAATATCATTGCAGATACCAGTGGATGTGAACTCCCTTCGGGTAGACACTGGCGAGCCACCAAAAGTTTCTAAAAAGAGGTAAGTGCTTTATTCTATTTATGTTTTACAAATTATCACTCTGGTGGCTGTGTGTAAATTCATTTTTTTAATATATTTTTTTTAAGAACAATTTTAGGTTCATAGAAAAATTGAGCATATAATACAGAGAATTCCCATATACCTCTCTTCCCACCCTCAGTTTATTATTGTCTTGCATTAGCATGGTGTGTTTGTTATAATTAATGAACCAATATCGATACATTGTTAACTAAAGTCTCAAGTGTACATTAGTGTTCCCGTGTTTCATGGTTCTATGGGTTTTGACACATGCATAATATCATGTACACACCATTACAGTATCATATAGAATCATTTTCACTAACCTGAAAAAATCTGCTTCACTCATTCATTACTCCTCCTCCCTCCCTGTAAATCTCTTGGCAATCACTCTATCTCAACTCATCTTGCTTTTCCAGAATGTTACCTAGTTGGAATTAAGTGGTATACGGACTTTTCAAACTGGCTTCTTTCTCTTTGTAATATGTATTTAAGGTTCTTCCATGTCTTTTTGTTGCTTGATAGCTCATTTCTTTTCATAAATATATATTTTTTACATTTTTCTTCAATACTGAACTTTTATAGCAACTTCTATAGATTCTGTCTGTCCAAAAGAAATACAGTGCAAGGCACAAATTGACTTTTTCTAATAGCTACATTTAAAAAGGTAAAAAGGAAATTAAATTAACTTTAATAACAAATTCTACCTAACACAGCATATTTAAAATATTTTCATTTCAGTGTTTTATCAATATAAAAATTAAGATACTTTATATACTTTTTTTGTACTAAGCCTTCAAAACCCAGTGTTTTATATTTCCAGCACATCTCAGGTTGGACTGGCCATCTATCCAGTGTTCAGTGGACACAGACAGCTGGCCAGTGAAGTACTGGGCTAGGGTGCTGAGGACGGAGCAGAGAAATAGAGTGGACTAGGTCTCTGATGTCACACCATTGACAGTCTAGTGTGGGAAACAGTAAAGAAGTCAACAAATCATTCTGGAAAGCAGCAAGTGTCATTGAGAAGATAACACACCTCTATTATACTGGGGCTTCCCAGGTGGCACTATAGTAAAGAATCTGTCCAGCAATGCAGGAGCATTAAAAGACTGGTTCCATCCCTGGGTTGGGAAGACCCTGGAGGAGGAAGTGGCACCCCACTCCTGTATTCTTGCCTGGAAATCTAATGGACAGAGGAGCCTTGCAAGCTATAGTCCGTAGGGTCACAAAGAGTTGAACACGACCGAGAGACTGAGTGCATAGCACACAGAGGCTGGCAAGCAGAGTTAGATTGCTGGGGTAGTCGGGAAAGCTGTTCCAGGCCTGAGACCCAAAGGAGGAGGCATTAACCATCAGTTATCTATTGACACAATAATGCTGTATAATGAACCACTTCAAAATCCACAGGCTTAATATAATAACTAGTTTTTATTGCTCATGAGTCTATAAGTCAGCTGGGCAGTTTGTCTGGTCCTAGGTGGGCTCACGTATGCAACTGTGAGTAGCTGCAGGTCAGGTGGGTGGCTATGCTGATTCTGATGGGGCTTGCCTGTTTGGGATCTGCTAGCTGTGGAGGATGACCTGGTGTAGGATGACCTCAGCTCTTTTCCATATGTCTTCTCATCCTCTAGCAGGCTAGCCCAGGCCTGTCCTCATGGTGGAGGCAGGGATCCAAGAGAAAATGTGGACGTATTCAAGGTTTCCAAAGGCTCAGGCTCAGAACTATTTATCACTTCTGCCACATTCTTTTGGCAGAGGCAAGTTACAAGGCCAGCCCAGATTCTGGGAGGAGCTGCAAAGTCACATCTCGCGAGAGGTATGTGTATAGGGAGGGATGGAAAATTCAGGCGATTTTGGCAATTCATCTCACATATTACTTAAAGCTTTCAGCTCCACCAGAAAGTTATAACAATGCTGAACTTGCTGTACCCAATAAAATATCCTCAAAATATAAAACAAAAGTAGAATTGTAGAAAAACCTTGACATAATTCCTCTTACCAAGAGAGGTTTCAAAGTAACTTTTGCAGTTATCGATAGGTCAAGTACATAAAATAACAAGTAAAGATATAGAAGATTTCAAGATAATTTATGACGTATTAGTCCACAAATATTTTCCGCATGCTTTCTCTGTGTGAGGTATTATTGTTCAACTATAATAATTGTTGAACAAAAGTCAACAATCCCTATCCTCATAGAGTTTATATTCTAGTGGAAGGAAATGAATAAACAAGTTAATATGTAAAACAAACATGAACTGTACGGAGAAAGACAAGAGGCAAAGGATATGAAGTGGAGGATGGCAATGGGAGGGGTTTAAACCAAGCAGTACAAGGTTGGACCATAGGACAGGGTAGGCCCTACTGAGGAGACCCTGGAGCCAAGTCCTGGGAGAGGCAGAGGCGAGGGAGTTGAGTCCTGTGCTTATCTCCAGGACCGGTGGAGGGAAGAGCTGCACAAAGACCCTGAGGCAGGAGCTGGTTTGGCAGGTTCTAGCTGTAGACAGAGGCAGGCTTGGCAAAGTGGGAAGGGATGAAAGTACTCAGAGGCCAGATAATGCAAGGCCTTACAGGCCATGGTAAGGATTTGGGATTTTAGTTTTGATGATGGAAAGCACCAGGAGGCTTTTTTTGAGGGGAGGGGTATCATAGAGCATTCAGGGAGAGGATCCTGGGGAGAAGAGGGCTGTTTCTAGACAAGAGTCAAATAGCCAGTCCTCGAGAGATGGCTGGATACCAATCCTCATCAGGCAGCCTGTCCCCAAAGAATTTCCCTTGCTTTGTCTTTCAATTACCTAGACAGCAGTTTATTCCCCAAAGGATGTCACCACCTCCCGAGAACACGTTCCAATTATCCCAGAAAACAAGGTAATTGGGATTATAGTAGTATTCATCACCTCAATTCTCAAAATGAAAACCTATCCAAAGCAAGAACAAAAGGTAGCTCCAGAAAGCAGCCCTCTTCCCCTTGGGAAAACTTAGTCAACAACTTAGAGAGTCACTGTTTATATGCAGCTAGTTAGTTTCAAGTCATTTGCTTTCAGGATATAATCTTACACAAGAGAAAGAAAGAAATGGGGCTATTTACTCAGCAAAGATCCATGCCCTCATGCAGAAAATAAATATACAAAACATGTGATATGTTGGATGAGGAGATAAATGCCCTAAAGCAAAATAAGAGGGACATAGGGAATATTTGAGAATAGGTGTGTCACAGTTTTAAAGTAGGCTGGTCAGGGGGAGATTAGTTGAAAAGGCCTATCAGCCCAGTATTCACAGACCAGAGAGAAGTGTTGGGGAGGATCAGTGATAAAGGCAGGGTTGGCCCCACAGCTTGTGACACAGGTGTGTCACAGCCTCTATGTTAAGTGTATGATCTGTTAAGATAATTTTATTCCACATTCTGTGAAAAGGAAAAATTCCCTCCGGCCATGTGTGTCATTCTCTGAACTGAATTACATAAATTGTAATACATTTTACTACACATTATCAGAAAAAGACTGCACAGCTCTTGTTTAGCAACTCCAGTTTGGACAGTCCCTATGCCAGGGCTGAAAAAAAGGCACCACAGTGGCAGAGTGGATTCTTCCATTAGTTTTCTTTATGGGCTGTTTCTCTTTTCAGCGAGAGTCCATCTGAGTGGAACTCAAGGTAGCAGGGATGCTGTCCTCCACTAGAGGCGGCACAAAGGACAGCCTGCAGCATCAAAGTGTACACATTTAGGTCCATTCGGTTTCTGGAGTATCTATGAGATTTAATGGAAAACAAAAAGCATATCTAAGAGCTTGGCACAGAAGCATAATAGCAAAGAGAAAAACACCTACTGGGTGTGTATGTGAGCAGATTCAAATGAAGTGAAGAGAGCCGACCCAGGGGATGGGGATGGGCAGGGGGCTAAGCTGAGGGAACTAGGAAACCAAACGCAATAAAATTAAAAAATAAAACAAAAAGCTGCTTGTCCTTGTGTTATCCACACTGCAGTCCAGTTCATTCTCTTTGGCATGGAACTCCAGGCCACAGCCAAATTTGTTTGCCTCAGTGGAACCAGGGAGGGACAGGTAAAGTGGTGGTCCAGCCTGCACATCCAGAGTCTGACCTGCCCCCAGGAGGGGCCCTTGAATGAGGAAGCTCTCCACCTGTCTTGAGTGTGGGTCATATGAGGGTGGAGAGCCCTTGCACGGGTCTTTTCAGTATTCATATAACAAACTTCTACAGACTCAATGCACACACATACAATTTTTTCAAATCACGTACCAGATCTGTTATTCATTCGCTAAGTCTTGTCCAGAAGAGCTTCTCTGGTGGCTAATATGGTAAAGAATCTGCCTGCAATGCAGGAGACCTGCATTTGATCCCTGGGTTGGAAAGATCCCCCAGAGAAGGGCATGGCAACACACTCCAGTATTGTTGCCAGGAGAATCCCATGGATAGAGGATCTTGATGGTCTACAGTCCATGGGGTGAAGGCAGGAGGAGAAGGGGATGACAGAGGATGAGACGGTTGGACGGCATCACTGATGCAATGGACAAGAGTCTGAGTAGGCTCTGGGAGTTGGTGATGGACAGGGAAGCCTAGTGTGCTACAGTCCATGGGGGCACAGAGTTGGACACAACTGAGCAACTGAACTGAACTGAAGTCATGTCTAGCTCTTTGTGACTCCATGAACTGCAGCACGCCAGGCTTTCTGTCCTTCACTATCTCCCAGAGTTTGTTCAAACTCAAGGTCCATTGAGTCAGCGATGTCATCCTACCATCCCATCCTGTCGCCTCCTTCTCCTCCTGCGCTCAATCTTTCCCAGAATCAGTCTTTTCCAGTGAGTTGGCTGTTCACATCAGGTGGCCAAAGTATTGAAGGTTTAGCATCAGTCCTTCCAACAAATATTCAGGGTTGATTTTTTTAGGATTGACTGGTTTGATCTCTTTGCTGTCCAAGGGACTCTCAAGCGTCTTCTCCAGCACAGCAGTTCAAAAGCATCAATTCTTCAGCTGGGCTTCGGCAGTATCAGATTTAAGAAGGTCTGTAAGTAATAATGTGAATCAAATGCCTAAGAAAAAGTTTGATTCCCTCATTAGTTACATACCTCAAGCAAATGCCAACATCTCTATCACCTCACTTGTAGAATAGGGATGACAGGTATAGATGTAAAAGACTTCCTCAAGAGACTGGTATTGTATCTAATGCATAGTATGTTCTTAATGTTCTCCCCCATCCTAACAAAAAGAAATTAGAGTGTCGGCAAATGCTATGGATATACTTTAAAACAATACTTACTAACCTTTGTGCTGGGAGAAATATCAATAACCTCAGATATACTGATGACACCACCCTTATGACAGAAAGTGAAGAGGAGCTAAAAAGCCTCTTGATGAAAGTGAGAGTGAAAAAGTTGGCTTAAAGCTCCATTCAGAAAATGACGATCATGGCATCCAGTCCCATCACTTCATGGGAAATAGATGGGGAAACAGTGGAAACAGTGTCAGACTTTATTTTTGGGGGCTCCAAAATCACTGCAGATGGTGACTGCAGCCATGAAATTAAAAGACACTTACTCCTTGGAAGAAAAGTTATGACCAACCTAGATAGTATATTCAAAAGCAGAGACATTACTTTGCAGACTAAGGTCCGTCTAGTCAAGGCTATGGTTTTTCCAGTGGTCATGTATGGATGTGAGAGTTGGACTGTGAAGAAGGCTGAGCACCAAAGAATTGATGCTTTTGAACTGTGGTGTTGGAGAAGTCTCTTGAGAGTCCCTTGGACTGCAAGGAGACCCAGCCAGTCCATTCTGAAGGAGATCAGCCCTGGGATTTCTTTGGAAGGACTGATGCTAAAGCTGAAACTTTAGTACTTTGGCCACCTCATGTGAAGAGTTGACTCATTGGAAAAGACTCTGATGCTGGGAGGGATTGGGGGCAGAAGGGGGAGGAGAAGGGGATGACAGAGGATGAGATGGCTGGATGGCATCACTTACTCTATGGACAGGAGTCTGAGTGACCTCCGGGAGTTGATGATGGACAGGGAGGCCTGCCGTGCTGCAATTCATGGGGGTCACAAAGAGTCGAACATGACTGAGCAACTGAACTTAACTGAACTAACCTTTGGGGCTTCCCTGGTGGTTCTGATGGTAAAGAATCTGCCTGCAATGCAGGAGAGCCAGGTTTGGTCCTGGGTCGGGAAGACGTCCTGGAGAAGGGAATGGCTACCCACTCCAGTGTTCTTGGCTGGAAAATCCCACGGACAGAGGAGCCTGGAGGGCTACAGCTCATGGGGTAGCAGAGTCAGACATGACCGAGCAACTAACACGTTAACCTTTAATCTGTGGGCCAGTCACCTGGGGGAGTCCTGTTAAAGGATTCTGCTTTTGGGGGAGTTGGGGTGGGGACAGAGATTCTTGCTTTTCCCAACAAACTTCCAGGTTCTGACTATGCTGCTGGAGATCATTCTTTAAAGTAGCAAGAATTTAACATTGAATTCCATTATTTAACATGCCTACCGCACCAAAAGTTCTCAAAAGGAGTTTCATAGACTAGCTATTTCTTTAAAAATTTTACTTTTCCACTTAAGCTTCATACAGAGTCATTGACCCAGCTAAGTGCCAAGTGCCAGCAAGGCCAGGGTGTAATGAGCTGTGTGAGGGCATCATTTGGTCCCAGAGGGTTCACAGTACTCTTTTACAGAAAGATCCTGCAATTGCCTTGCCACCACTTTCAGCTTTTTGATCTTAGCCTTTGCCTCTGATGATAATTACCCCTTAATTAGCACCCACCACCATGTTATCTAAATAATTATAGTAAGTGCAGCCTGCACCTCTGCTGGGAGTCTTCAAACCAACTGATAAAACAAGATGCTAGGCCAATTTTTTTTAAAAGACAAAACTGACCCCAATAAAAGTCACATGCTGTGGAACACACAGACCTGTTATAACTTCCATCAGAATAACGCTATTTAAGAGTTGGCTTTGAACAATCAAGTATTGATGTATTTCAGAAACTGTAAATGTCAGAATGTAAATTTGCAAGCAGTTGTGCAAAAGTAAAACAGCTCAGTCAAGCTAAAATCAACCTTAAATTTCTGTTGGGAAGGGCTACAGGATGTCTAAACTATTTTTGTCTGTCTGGATTTTGCCAATATATTGAAGGAGTTTGGTAACTTCTGGGTGCACTCAAAGCAAATTAACTTTTGTGGAAGAGGTGGGTTTTTCACTGAAAACAATTAGCAGTTTTCTAATTTCCCAAGTGGATCATCATTCACTCCCTTCACCAAACAGCAGGGACATCGGAGCCCAGATAATCATGAAACTCTCTTAGGAGGAAACCAGTTGTGTTACTCTTTTTCCAAAGGCTTTCTTCCCACTGTAGTCTTAGAACACCATCACAAGACTTTACAATTTTCTGAATAGGTAATACATTGACAAGGAAAAAACTTCGAACAGCACAAAATGTTGTATAGAGAAAAATAAATTTTCTTTCTTCCCATCATCTACCTCCTTGCCTTCCCCAGAAACAAATCACTGGTTCATTTAATTTTTTATTATGAAAAATTTCAGATATACAAGCAGAGAAATTGGAATAAGCTCATGAATAACAAACAGCCTCAGCAATGAAAAATTTCATATATACAAGCAGATAAAATTGGAATAAGCTCATGAATAACACAGCATCAGCAATGAAAAACACTGGCTTGTTTTATTTTCCCTCCATCGGTGTTTGTAGGAGTTATTTTCCCAGACACTTGATCATTTTATCTGTCAAAACTTTTAGCATTTTGCCATTCCCCCCACCTTCTCTCCTTAATCTAACCACATTACCGTCATCACATCCAACAAGGCTGGATAATTCCTTAATACCATCCAATATTCTCAGGGGTCACTTTTAATGGCTTCGGGACAGACTAAGAAAAGAACGACGAAGGTAAGAATCGAGGGGATCCTAGAAGCGCATTAAAAAGCCAGACCGACATCACTTTGGGGTGCGGCCATTGATCGGGTGCCCTGCTACCCGGGCCTCCCAGTTCCCGCCGTCATTAACTGCGCCGGGTCAGCACCAGCCAGTCTGGGTCAAGAGCCGCTCCGAGCCGCGAGCTCCCGGTCTCCCGTCTCCCAGGCGGCAACTCCAGCAGGCCCGGCCAGCTGCACAACCCACCATCCCCAGACACCAGCGAGTCTCTGGAGGGGAAACGATTGACACAGCTGCCTGCACTGAGCCCCCAGTCCTCCCCCGCGGCACCTGCGTCTCCCGGCGGGGCCAGGAGCTGGAAATGGCTCGCTCACTCGCGAGCCGAGGCCAGCCAGGCGGCCAGGCACAACCACTCCGCCCGCTGCCAGCTGCCCGCTGCCCGCTCCCGCGCCGGGCTCTCGACACCTAGACCTCTCCGACCGGGACTACAACTCCCGTCGGGCCCCACGGCCGGACCAATGGCGGGCGCCGGAGCATGCGGGGCGCGGCGCCTGCGCGGCGGTTTGAGTAAGCAGCCGCGCGATTGGCTGCGGGGTCGGGCGGCCGCGCGGGGCCTGTGGGAAGCGGAGTGACGGAGCGAGCGGCTGTTGGAGGAAGGAGGTGGGGGCCGGGAGCGCAAATGGCGTTGAGATGGTTCAGGGCCCTGTTCAAACTCTAGCGCTGACCATTCACCGACGGAAGCGGCGGCGCAGGAGGCGACGGCGGCCCATCGGGGGCACGTAGCGGGCTCCGGTCCCAGCTCCGGCGGCGGCGACAGCCAGGGAGGCCTAGGCCCGGGCCCGGCCGGCGGCGCTCGAGGCCGGGGAGGGAAGTTGCGGTGCCGCCACTCCTCCCCCCCTCCACCGGGTTTCCTATTTACGGAGAGCGGAGCCGCGGGTTCTGACGGTGCCGGAGCCCCTTGCCTCTCTAAGCTCACCCGCCGGCCCCGTTCTCCCGCGCGGGGCTCCGGCGCCCGCCCGTGGGCCGTTGGGAGCGGGAGAGGCGGAGGCGGCCCGAGGCTAAAGCACCCGCCAGGCGCCGAGGGTAAGTGAGGTCTCAGGCGGCTGCCTAGGCCCGGAGCTCGCCGAGGGTGGAGGAGGCAGGGGTCTGGGAACGGGTGGTGGAAGTCCTCTGTCTCACCCACCCGGCCTCTGAGGAAGTTGGGCAGCGGAAGGGTCTGAAGAACTCTCTTTCCTCTTTCCCCCTTTATTCTGAGTTTTTTCTGGGCGACGGCTGATTGACTTGCCTCCCCAGGCGCGGTCAAGTGTATTGGTTTCAGGCCGAAATCTTTTGCTGTCTTTCCTCCGCCTCTGGCCGCCGCTGAGGCCTTCCACTGCCCTGGGGATTCGGTGGCAGAGGCTTCCGGGGCGTCGGAAGCAACGTCCCTTTCCTGGGAGGTGGGGGTGGGGAGGAGAAAAGTTGCGTGAGCTCCCAGGGGGAGGGGGCCGCTTGTCCCCGCCACCTCCTAGCGCACCGCCGCCCCCAGGTGAGGATTGCTGGGTGGTGAGGTTTGGCCTTTCCGGCTTTCATTCCTGCAGGGAAGCCCCTAAGCCCGTGGAGATCTGAAAGACTCTGGATTTGGTTGGGGGTTAAGTGTGAGGACTTTATTCCAGCGCACTTCCCCGAAAATTCGACAAGCTTTGGGCTTGAGGCAAAGGCCCAACGACCAAAAAGACTTAGTTGTGAATCACTCTTTCCTTTTTGGTAAGGTAATCTTTGGAGTTTGAAGCCTGAGCAAGATAGCCTGTGTTCTTAACTTGAACATACTTGAAATATAATGTCAAATACGTCTACACACTTATTTTTTAATTTCTACATACTTTACACTTTAGTCTTACTTAGATAGTGCCATTACAGTTGTCTGTCTGGTGACTTAAAAAAAAAAAAAGGGACATGGAAAACTGTATAAAGACCAGTAAAGGGGATATTATATAATGAACTCCCATGTATTCATCTTTCAGACTCAACAGTTACTAACTCTTAACCAAATTTTTCTCATCTCTGCACTTTCCGTTCCACACACCTTAAAATTGGAGAATCACTGATATTATTGCATCAGTATTTCAGTATATATTTGTCAAAGGCATAGGTTCTTAAGAAAAGCATAATTTATCGTTAAAAGAATTAACTCCTTGCTATCAGGTATTCATCCGCAGACTTTCAGCTTGTCACAGTGACTGCTTATGGTTCTAGGACCATTTTTACCATGAGTTTTTTTGGTGTGGACCTAAAGTAGTCCAAGTCTAGGTTTTTGGTTTAGCCTTTAGTCAGCATTTTTAGGTAATTACCATGCTAGTGTATCCAAAACACTTTAGCTTTGTTGGTGTATATGTAAATGTAGGTCTGTAGATTAGGGCTGTACATTCAAGGAGGAATGAAAAGAAATGATTTATTTTGTGTTTCTTGTAGCTGCCAAATACACTTAGTTTCTTTAGGTTATGCTTAACAAGAAAGACAGGATTCTTTAGTGTAAATCTACAGTAAGAGGGGAAATACATATCCCTCAGAAAAAAGTTTTTTGACATATTAAAAGGTCTTCAGACAAATTAGAAACAGTTTTCTCTTAAAATTAGATGGGAATAATGACTAAATTAAGTATTATTTTGTCCAATTAGAATTGGCTTCTAACCAAAATATGAGAGGGCAAATTCCTCTGTTGAATTCATAGGGATTCCTTATAAACTGGGAGGACTAAGTTAACAAAGGGAAACATTTAAACTAATATATAAAAGCATTAAAAAAATAGGTCAAAATATCACTCTGATTGTTGTATTGTAAATTTCAAGAGTATGAAGTTTTTTTCAAGCCTGTAGGCAATTGTTCACTCTTTTTCCTGGTTGTATTTAATTTATTGATATTTTAACTTTAGAAGGTCAGTGTGAGTAATGGATAAGGACTGATAATGTTTCAAAAGTACCTTGTTTGACTCTGTTTACTGTCCTGAAATTTTTTTTGTCCTAGTACTTAGCATGTAGACAAATCATTCTATCCTGTCTTAAATCAGAGAGGAACATAAATTCACACTTTTTTTTCTTTTAATAATCCCTGGATCAGTCAGTGTAATATGCTGGAGTTCACTAGCTTCAGAAAATGTAGCTCAGCAAATGAACACAGCACTATGAGGACAAGGAAGGGAGAAAGAATGAGTATGGTTTCTTGCACTAAGTGAAATGACCAAGTACAGAATATTTTTCAAGTCATAGTTTATATTATGTTAGATAGACCAAAACTCAGGATCTTTGAGGTTGGATTAAAGTAGCAGGTTCTAATATGTGAGAAAATAGCATCAGTTTTCTGACTTTGCACCCCTCATATGAGTAAGTGCTTTGAAATTTCAAAGAACTATATTTAGTCAATTATTTGATATCTCTAAGATCCTGAAAAAAATTAACATTTTATGCTTAATATTTTGCATTAAGGGTAATTAGTCTATTCAGATTATTTTTTATGGTAAAATTGATAGAATAGTGAGTAGATTCATCTGAAACTTTCTAAAAACAAACATTGTTAGGCTTTCTTGTTCTGAAAATAGCCTATGAATATGTACTCGTAAAAAAGATTGATATAAGCATATAGGATAAAAAATAAGCCTCTCTATACTCTCTCCCCTTATTTTTTAACTGTTTTTAAAGATTTGTATCTTGAATGTGGAAAAGCTGAAAGGGGAGAATCCCTATTTTCTTATTTTTATATTCAGTATTAACACTTGTTAAATATTTGATTATATATTTTCTTACTTTTTTTTCCCACAGAGAATATGAAACAGGTGTCAAAATGACATCCAGGTTTGGGAAAACATATAGTAGGAAAGGAGGAAATGGAAGTTCAAAGTTTGATGAAGTTTTTTCCAACAAACGGACCACCCTTAGCACAAAGTGGGGAGAAACCACATTTATGGCTAAATTAGGACAGAAGAGGCCCAATTTCAAACCAGATATCCAAGAAGTTCCGAAGAAACCTAAGATAGAAGAAGAAAGTACTGGAGATCCTTTTGGATTTGATAGTGATGATGAATCTCTGCCAGTTTCTTCAAAGAATTTAGCTAAAGGTTCCTCTTATACAGAATCTAGTGAAGCTGCTCAGTTGGAAGACGTCACTTCTGTACTTGAAGCTAATAGCAAAATTAGTCATGTGATGGGTGAAGACAGTGTTGTATCTGATAAATGCTTACGTTTGGAGGATTCTTTGCTTGGGAAAGAAAAGAGCACAAACCGTGTCTTAGAAGATGATGCAAGCAGAAGTAGCTGTGCTAAATTAATGACTTCAGGTAAGTTTGATTTTCCTTTTTTTCCTTCTTCACAGTGATTTTCTTTATTCTGAGCCAGGAGAGTTTTGTGTAATTTAGTCAAATAATTTTGACTTAGATTCTGAAATATTACACCTCTTAAATTTTCTTTCTGCATTTATAATTAATGGGGACCAAAGATACTTTTGTAGAAGAGATTTAAGAAATTCAAGAAACCAATTAGGAGCTGAAATTTTACTTAACTTGGGAATTTCCAGACTGCACATTTTGGGAATGATCTTTCATTTGTCCTTACTCCAGTTCTTGTTAAGAAACATTTCTTTTTGTTGTGTTAGGATTGCACAGTATCTCACTTCTATTACTGTGGAGGATTTGGATGGTTACTGATAATGAAAATGAGATGGGCATTTACAATAAGGTTTAAGTTTAGGGGTGTTAGATTGTCTTCCAAAACTAGAAAGATTAAGGAGGTATTAAGTGGAAATGTAGAATTGAACTTGACTGCAAATCGAAATTAGTTGGGGGCTTGCTGCCAGTAGTAATTTGTATTAATAGATTGTCATCTACAAAACCAGTTGCATTTTTAAAATGTTAGCTTGTAAATCTGGCATCTAGTGTTTATCCCTAAAACAATATATTTTACTTGTTTTTGTAAAGGATTTGAGACTTACAGTAATAAATGGTTTTTAAAAAGTGCAGTTAATTAAAAGACTGTAGAGCTTAGATTGGAGATGGCAAGGGAGATAGCTTGTGGACTTTATCAGTATAGGGCTGAGCAGTAAGGCTTACACTTTGTTCTAAAACAAACCTTAGTTCTTGACTTCTTGGGAAAATTTAGTGATAATAGTAGGTTACATAGTGCTCATATTTTAAAAAGATGTAAAGACAAAACTTCCTAGTTTTCTTGAGAGGAATTTGTCCTTTGGGGTCTTTCTATAAGACACCATCTTTCTATAAGGCACCTCAAATACTTTGCCTAGCATAGTTCCACAAAAAAATGCTGAACATTTCTCATTCTTTCTCACCCTTGGGTGAGAGAATGAGCCAGCTGTACTGTCATTCCCTTGATCTTCTGGTTAATTCTGATTTGGCTCTTCTTTTCCTTTGCCCACATTTCTCCTGAGCTGTTGTTCATACCTTAAGGTTAGGTTCAATTTTTATTAAAAATGAACAGAAAAGCAGTTTCCCATTTCAGCTCTTAAAAATGTTTTCTAATCATAGAACCATTGAGCCAAAATTAACTTGAATTCACTTCTCTTAGCTTCATAGACGAGATTCAAAGAGGTTAAGTAACAGTCCGGTTTGGGTAGTGGAGAAATTGGAATGAGATTCATTTATTGATTTTTCAAAACTTTGACCACCTACTCTGTGTCCTCCACTGTGTTAGGCTCTGGAAATGCTATTCCATGTCAGTTATCTCGTGTTTCAGTCCTCAGTATGAGGCAGATGGGCTGGAAAAAGGAACATGAGGTTAGAGAAGTGGTGAAGTGGGTTAAGGTACATGGACAGAGATTTCTCAAGCACTGCGTTTGGAAAAGAGAGGGGCATCACTGGCAGGCAGAGGGTATCAATAGGATAAATGTTTAGGTATGGGGTAACAGGAACTTGGAAGTGAAATATTCAAAGGCAGCAATTGCTTATACAGTCTTGCTGTTGTTAAACCTGCACATGTCCAGACTTCCATTTGAAGTTGTTCGATGGGAACTGGAAACAACTGTTTCTGTGAAAGTGAGGTTTTAGCTTGCCAGTCTAATGTAGCTAAATTGTAGTTCTGGTGTTGATCCTGTGGACTGACTGGGAATCCAAACTCCATTATAAGGAGTTTGTGAGGGGAAAGTGTATACTAAAATACAGAAAATCAGATGGTGAAGAACATCTTGCTCTTCTTTCTTCACAAGGCAGCCTTAGTCGGAAGGGAATGGTGTAGCGTTGTGAATATTTACTTTCTCCTCTCCCTTGACCACCCAGAGCCACAGCACCCCTGGTAGCTTGCTATAGGATAAGAAGGGAACTTTGAGGGAGACTTCGAATTCTGATGATCTTACCCTATCCCTAACATGTAAAAGATGAACTTTTATAAGTTTATGTTAATAAGTTCAGGGAATACTTCCAAACTTTATGACCTTCCCTTTTTGCCTCTAAAATGTGGGCATCTCTCTGTGCCTAGATTTTTTTTTTTTGCATTATGTCTGTCAGTTTGTCGTTGCTTTTACTAGTATTCAGAAAGCCTTCTGATTTTAGTTGAAGTTTAGAGATTCAGACCTAAGGTTTGGATAAAAGGGGTCTCTATAAATCTAAAGTGTTTCCAAAATTTTTTTTTAAATTAGAGATCTTTTGAGAATGCTGAAATTTTGGACTTTAGACTAAAGTGATGTGTAGCCATTTAGGTCTCAGAAATTCTTTGGAGGTCATATACAGGCATTTTATTTAAGAACCTGTGAGAAATGTTATGATCATTCTGTTCAAAGTGCACAAGTTAAGTTCTTTAGTACCCTTCCAGTGGGATGTTCTTGCTCATTCATAGCATTTTTTTGCTGCAGAATTATATTATATCACATCAGTGAAAAGGACTTATCCAAGCTCAAGCTTATATCATTTTTCCTGGCCTTAAGTTTTAAAGTGGTCTCTTTATAGGGTAGTATATGGTTACCTTTTAGGTACTGTTAAAATTCTTTGTTTTAAATGTTTTATACCAGATAGTGCTTTTTAAGATTGTGGCTTATTTAAAGACGAAATCCAGAGTGAGGTCATGATAGAATATAGTGGTTGCTGTTTTCCAAATGCTTGATGGGCAAGGGAACCGTCAGGATTACTACCCATGCGAGAGTACAAACTAAATGAGAACTGCAGGGAAGGATTGAGTTGCTAAAACATCCTAATCTTAATTTAAAACACACACACGCACTTTTAGTGTGGAACTTTTAGACGTACAAAAATAGAACATTAAGAGAACCTCTTGTGCCTGTTTTCTAGCTTCAGCAGTTGTCAATATATGGCAAATCTTGTTCCATCTATTGTATACACTATTCTGTCTCCTGGATTATTTTAAAGTGGATTTAGGATATCTTACTTTATTTGTGTGTAGATACTTTAATGAAGTTTTCATTAAAGCCAGTGAAATCTCAAACAAGTGTGAAACTTGAAAATGACTTAACAGGACCTAAAAACTTGGCCTATTGAGAGATCTTGGAGTATTCTTATAAAGTTTGGCATCCAGAACTATGTGCATTAGGGGTAAAAGCTTCTCTTGCCTCTTATATACAGCTACTCTGTTTTCCATCTTTGTGCATTCTGCTACAGGTTTTTAATCTGGGTTCTAGAATAAAGTGTTCAAAGACTTGTATTTCTACTTGGCACACTTTCCTTGCTAGCCAGCTGGGATTCAGTCTACATACCGTGCCAAATATTGAGATAACTATGGCATAGTCTCTTAATTTGCATGCCTGTCTTTGTAGCCAATTTTTTTTCTATTTGCTTAAAACTGTACTGAGTATTTGTATAAGTTAGAGGGCTGTTACTGTCAGGAAATTAGGAACTTTGATTTAGAACTGAAGATTGTTTTTAGAAAGGGAAATGAACTGTTCTATTCCTGAAAGCTTAAAGTAGGCCAGGGACTTGTGACCTGAGAGGAGATTGTCATCTACTCATTGGATAAAGTACAGGTGATTAATGAGGATTAAAGAATTCTGCAAGTATAGCATTGGTAAGAGTTACCTACCTTCATTTAGATCTTGAATGTGTTTATCATATAGAATATACTTGTCATTCCTAAAATCAGCTTCTTTTAAGGGAAGAGGGTAAGATGCCTGTTGTTACTTTGTGCTAAGCCCTTCATATCAGTTGATCTTTAATCGCAACTATTTAAGGCAGGCTTTATTCCCATTTTAGATGAGGTAAAGCATATTTCAAAGAAGTTGAATAACTTGAACTATTAAGTAGAAGATCTGAGAAACACCTAAAGTGTTCTTTTCATACAGTGCTGCTGTATTCTGATGTGAATGAACTTAATTTGATCATATTTAAAGCTTTATATTTAAAATAACAGGCTGTCACGGTATGAGTTTTCTCCTGAAGTTGGAAATAAACTTGGACAAATAACAAATTATGTGTTACCTCTTGCCTCTGTTTAAATAATTTTGTTTTTAGTAAGAATGGTGGCCAAACCATTTATAAATACTGAGGAAAGCTGACCTTAATTTTTGCTAATAGGTACCCTCTGTTTGCTAATTTCTAAAGGTTCTGTATGGAAATTTAACAATATGCAAATTCTGAGAGACACTGTAGTTTCAAGTAAATAGATATGTTTTAAAGTAGAACTTCAGTTTCTTGTAAGAGATTTTCTTAGTGAAAGGAGGTTCATTCTCAGGGTTTAAGCAGTAACACAAGTGCAGGTAATCGCTAATACAACTTGAATAGCAGTGAGTACACAGTGAGCAGTGTGTACTCAGTGGGAAATGGGCTTGGCAGGTGTATACAACCTGTTAAAGATGTTTGAAGGAGAGAAGAAAAGGGGCAGCTAGAGATATATAAGGGCTTCTGGAAAGTTTGATTGCGTAAGAGAGGAGGCATAGGATGCAAAGCCCAGAGAGGGAGAGTGATCTTGGGAGAAGAGAGGCTGCATTTCTTGGCTGGAGGGAAAGGGGGGTGAAAATGTGAGTTTAATGAGAGGATGGAAGATAAGGTTATTTATGAAACAAAACTGCTCCCCCGTGCCCCTGCCATCCTTTCTTTTTATAAAGTGACAGAGGATGTCATCTCTGAAAGGGAGAAAGAAAAAAGGATGTGTGTGGTGACTGGAGGGGAGAGGCAAAGTGTTCAAATAGATTTTGGAGAAAGTGGAAAAGGAAAGAGCTGTCTAGAGAGAGTAGAATTTCTGGACATTATTGATGCCTTAGTTGAAGTTTGTTATCACCGAAAACTCTTTTGAGAATGTGTTTTCCCCTCCCCTTTAGTAGGCCCTATTAGCCAGAATCTGTCCAAAATAGAGAATATGGGCTAGAATAATGAGAATTAGGCTGGATTGGCATTTTGTCTGACTAGATATGGAATGAACAGATAGAGAAGAAAGGTAATTTAGGTTTTGACCAGAGAGTGATTGAAATGATGAACTGTGCACTTTAAACTTGACTAACTGGACAGGAGTGGGTGGATAGAAAGAAAAGAGAGGTCAGTATACTGAGTCTTAATAAAAGTCGAGAATAGGATTCCTGAGACAAGTTGGTCAGTTGGTAGTAATTATGGATTGTCTTATTCTGATATTTAAGAGTTGAAGCATTTTAGGATATGAGAAGTTCTTGGATGAAATTGTGAACAGGTGACTAAGATAGAATGTAGAAGACTTGATGGGAGAATAAGGAGCTGGGAGGTGAGGGGGTTGGAATTTGGTGGAGTTCAGGGTGATAGCAGAAGTGGCAGGGCAGGCTGATGCTAGATCTGGTTTAAAGCCCTTAGAGAAACGAAGAATAAGAGGCTGCTAGACGACAGGTCAGAGGACTAGTATAGGGTGGCTAGATGGGAGGCACGTGCCTCAGAGGAATGGACTTCTTACAAGAGAGGGGGTAGTAGTAGCTTCATAAAAGGCTCTGGAGAGCCACCATGTGAGTAACTGCAAACCACCCTTCTCTGAGGTGCTGGAAGGGGCTGCATGAGAAGTGGAGTTCTTAGTCTGGTTTCAGTTAGGGCTTCCCTGGTGGCTCAGATGGTTAAGCATCTGCCTGCAATGTGGGAGGCCCGGCTTCGATCCCTGGGTTGGGAAGAGCCCGTGGAGAAGGAAATGGCAACCCACTTTAGTACTCTTGCCTGGAAAATTCCATGGACAGAGAAGCCAGGTAGGCTACAGTCCATGGGGTCGCAAAGAGTCGGACACAACTGAGCAACTTCACTTACTTCAGTTAGGGCAAGGAAGTGGTAGAGGGCATGAGCCCCCCGTGTATGTGAATGTGCTAATCTCTGAGGCTTGGATACTCTGGACTTAAAAGCTGTGGGATGGTGGGGAGCAGTGGATTGTTGAATGGAAGATGGGAAAGAAGTATGGGTACATTTTGAGTGTTACAGTACAGGAGGAGGTAGATGGCAAGTTTGCATTTTGATTTGTCCTCAGGGTCCCAACTGGAAACATGGCATGCCCTGGTTAGACTCTTAACAGGAGATGTATTTTTAGAATGCCTAATTACAAAGGTGTGTGAGGAATGTTCAGGAAAGCCTAACCTGGGCTAGCTGTGTTTGCTCTTCTGTGGTGCGTCCCTCTTCCACCTCCAGCCCTGGCATCCGCTGATCACTCTTCTGGCCCTGAGGTTTTGTTTTTTCCAATATTTCCTATATACAAAGGGTCATTCAGTGTGTAGCAATTTCAGCCTGGCTTTTCATTTAGCACAATACTTCTAAAAAGTACTCCATATTGTATGAGTATTTTTATCGTTGAGAAGTATTCCATTGTATATACCGTAATCTATTCACTGTTTGAAAGACATTTTGACATTTGACATGTGGGATCTTAGTTCCCCAGCCATGGATCCAACCCATGACCCCTGCATTAGAAGCATGGAGTCACATTAATAAAATGAGAGGAAGTTTTTCTTTAACAACCAGAAGATTTATAGCACCTTTTTCTTTTTTGAAAATTTATTTATTTATTTATTTATTTATTGGGGCCATGTGGCGTGTGGGACCCCTGTGCCTTGGAAGTGTGGAGTCTTAACTGCTGGACTGCCAGGGAAATCCCTTGAAGTTGTATTTCTATCCCACTTCCGCTTTAGGATTTTACCCTAATGAACATGTCTGTTAATGGTCATCTCTTCATAATTCTGTAGTACAAAATACATACTTTTTTTGTGTATAAGTTTGTGTGCTAAGTCACTTCAGTTGTGTCTGACTCTTTGTGGACCCGTAGCCAACCAAGTTCCTTTGTCCATGGGATTCTCCAGGCAAGAACACTGCAGTGGGTTGCTGCACCCCCTCCAGGGGATCTTCGCCCAGGGGTGGAGCTGCATCTCTCAGGCCTGCTGCATTGGCAAGTGGATTCTTCATCACTAGTGCCACTTGGGAAGCCCCAAATATAAGTTTAAATGTAAACTTAAAAAAATCTTTGTGATTCTAAGTTCAAAGTATTTGAAAATTCTTCTAGATTGTTATCACCACAATTATTAGTGTATAATTGATCAAATTAGTGTTAAATTGATTAATTATTAGCATATAATTAGTCAGCTGCATTTTAAAGGCAAAGTTTATTGGAAATGTACCTCATAATGATATGAGTAAAGCTGTGTTCATACTGTTCAAGGGGTTCTCAAGGCAAGAATACTGAAGTGGTTTGCCATTCCCTTCTCCAGTGGACCACATTCTGTCAGACCTCTCCACCAACACCTGCCCGTATTGGGTGGCCCCACAGGCATAGACTAGAGATCTCCTCAAGAAAATTAGAGATACCAAGGGAACATTTCATGCAAAGATGGGCTCAATAAAGGACAGAAATGGTATGGACCTAACAGAAGCTTGGCACCCCACTCCAGTACTCTTGCCTGGAAAATCCCATGGGCGGAGGAGCCTGGTAGGCTGTAGTCCATGGGGTCGCTAAGAGTCGGACACGACTGAGCGACTTCCCTTTTCACTTTTCACTTTCCTGCATTGGAGAAGGAAATGGCAACCCACTCCAGTGTTCTTGCCTGGAGAATCCCAGGGATGGGGGAGCCTTATGGGCTTCCGTCTGTGGGGTCACACAGAGTCAGACACGACTGAAGCGACTCAGCAACAGAAGCAGAAGATATTAAGAAGAGGTGGCAGGAATACATAGAAGAACTGTACAAAAAAGATCTTCACAACCCAGATAATCACGATGGTGTGATCACTCACCTAGAGCCAGACATCTTGGAATATGAAATCAAGTGGGCCTTAGAAAGCATCACTACAAACAAAGCTAGTGGAGGTGATGGAGTTCCAGTTGAGCTATTTCAAATCCTGACAGATGATGCTTTGAAAGTGCTGCACTCAATATGCCAGCAAATTTGGAAAACTCAGCAGTGGCCACAGGACTGGAAAAGGTCAACTCCAGGCAAGAATATTGGAGTGGGTTGCCATGCCCTCCTCCAGGGGATCTTCCCAAACTAGGGACTGAACCCAGGTCTCCCACATTGCAGGTGGATTCTTAACCATCTGAGCCATGAGGAGTAGTCTCTTTTTTCCTCTCTATCAAGATATAAGTATAATGTGAATAAATTGTTAAAGAACAAATGTGCTGTTATCCTTGGTTCTGACACATAATTATACTTTAAAACATTTATCCCAATGTTCTGAATAACCTAGAGTTTTAAAAAATATAGGTCTGAGGCCACACCCTAATGATTCTGATTCAGTATGTCTGAAGTGAGATCAAGATCAGTGGGGTTTTTTCAATTGCTATTCTAGAGCTCTAATACTTTGACCACCTGATGCGAAGTGTCAACTCATTGGAAAAGACTCTGATGGGGAAAGACTCTCATTGGGAACGATTGAAGGCAAGAGGAGAAGGGGATGTCTGAGAATGAGATGGTTGGATGGCATCACTGACTCGATGGACGTGAGTTTGAGCAAGCTCCAGGAGATGGTGAAGGTCAGGGAAGCATGGTGTATATTTCTATACATCATAGGAATAGGGAGAATGAAGGAATAAAAACAGATGTATTAAGGAAACTTAAAATACTAGTGGTGAGATTTTGCCATCTAAAGTTTTTCAAAATATTTGCTCAAGCACCATATAGGGATTTTTTTCTATCAATTGATTACTGATAACCTAAATTAGGTCTTATCCACATTGGGTGCATAAATATGTATTACTTTAAGGTATCAAAAAAATCAGAACCAGAAGAGCCCAATTAAACTTAAAAAGAACATATTTGAATTTAAGAACGAGAACAAAGTTACAGTAGTTAAGATAGTGTGGGACTGGCACAAGATATACAAACAGACCAATGGAAAAGAATAGTCAGAAAAAGACCTAGGTTAATTAGGGCACGTCTACGAGGAAACGGTTTTTCCAGTGATCATGTATGGATGTGAGAGTTGGACTGTGAAGAAAGCTGAGCGCCGAAGGATTGATGCTTTTGAAGTGTGGTGTTGGAGAAGACTCTTGAGAGTCCCTTGGACTACAAGAAGATCCAACCAGTCCATTCTGAAGGAAATCAGTCCTGGATGTTCATTGGAAGGACTGATGCTGAAGCTGAAACTCCAGTGCTTTGGCCATCTCATGTAAAGAGTTGACAAATTAGAAAAGATTCTGATGCTGGGAGGGATTGGGGGCAAGAGGAGAAGGGGACTACAGAGATTAGATGGCTGGATGGCATCACCGACTAGATGGACATGAGT
>SJYC01067856.1:0-10409 GCA_006408675.1 Madoqua kirkii
AGGAGATCAGCCCTGGGATTTCTTTGGAAGGAATGATGCTAAAGCTGAAACTCCAGCACTTTGGCCACCTCATGGGAAGAGTTGACTTCATTGGAAAAGACTCTGATGCTGGGAGAGATTGGGGGCAGGAGAAGAAGAGGATGACAGAGGATGAGATGGCTGGATGGTATCACTCACTCCATGGACACGAGTCTGAGTGAACTCCAGGAGTTGGTGATGGACAGGGAGGCCTGGTGTGCTGCGATTCATGGGGTCGCACAGAGCTGGACACGACTGAGCCAACTGGACTGAACTGAAAGCTGTTTTCAATTAGTTCATGTATATATGGATAAATATTATTGCTGGAATTAAGAGAAAGCTCTGACATCAGTCTGTTCCTATTTTTTAATACTTATAGATGGAGGTACTATGTTAATAAAAAATAAGAGTGGAAAGTAGTGCTATAGTAGTCTGTTACAGTAGTTTCTTTTGGAAAGCAATAAATAATTAGAATCACCTGACATGCAGTGGCTTTGTTTCCAGGACATTGGCGTAGCTCAGTTATTAAGCATGGATGCAGTAATGTATATCCTATTATTTCTTCACTGTCATGCCAGAGTAGGAGCAATGTTCATAGTAAGATTCGGGATAAGTGAATGATACGCCATTATTTGTAATGTGAGAGAATAACTATCAATCCCAGTGGATTGGTACATCAGTTTTTGGACCACAGTATATGAGAAAGGTGGGGATTTAGAAATGAATGTCCCTGAAACTTGGGCTTCCCTAGTGGCTCAGTGGTAAAGAATCTGCCTGCCAGTGCGGGAGCCATAGGAGACACTGTTTTGATCC
Organism: Madoqua kirkii; assembly: GCA_006408675.1. Lineage (NCBI taxonomy): Eukaryota > Metazoa > Chordata > Mammalia > Artiodactyla > Bovidae > Madoqua > Madoqua kirkii. Next base: position 832 of record SJYC01067856.1, read on the forward strand.
CTGGGTTGGGAAGATCCCCTGGAGGAGGAAATCGCAACCCAGTCCTGTATTCTTGCCTGGAGAATCCGATGGACAGAGGAGCCTGGTGGGCTGCAGTCCGTTCGGTCTGAGCTGGACACGACTGAAGTGACTGAGCACACACGTGCACATGAGGAAGGTGGGGTTTAGAGATGAGTGTCCCTGAAGTCTAATTGTGCCTTTGTATGTTCTGGAATGCCTCTCTGTAACTCCAGGAGTCTGTATATAGTTGAAAGAGTTAATTTCTGTGTGGCTCATTGGTTGAGGCTTGACTTGGGTATGTGGATGTGTTCCCTGGTCTTCTGCAGGGGTGGGCAGAAATAGGCAGCTTGAGCAGGAGGCCATGGGAACAAACAAGCCTCTTGGCGTGTGGGTGGGCAGTGGCAGTGGGCCATACGGTTCTCCGTAGGCAGCTGTTGATAGGGAATGAGAATTGAGTTGGACTGTTCTGGGCAGTGGACCCAGCTGAATGGTTCTTTTGGAGTTGTTTTATCGTTAACATTACATATAGACTTTGTGTTTGATAGGTATGTTTTATAAATATTTTAAAAATTATAAAATATAATTGAAATCACCACTTGAAATACTTAGCATATTTTTCAAGTACTTTTTACCTTCCAAATCTTTGAGTAAAAACTGATCCACTGAGGAAGATGAGCCATATTTTTCCTGTGACTTCTTAGGTGCCCCTTATAAATAGCCACACACCTTTGTTGACTGTGAAAAGTCAGTTTCCATTCATAGAAGCATGCTGTTGACGGTTTCTTATATATATTTTCATAATCTTGAATATGCACAGCATGTAAATCTATATACCCCTAAAAATACAAACGCATAAATGACAGTGTGGTATATATGAGTGTATACTGTGGATGTGTGTACAGAAAAATCATTAAGATACACACGTCAATATTTATAAAATTTACCTTTTCTTCATGGTTTTCTTTTATATGAATATACCATACTTAAGTCTCCTAGGAATAGTTTGGCTGTTTTGTAGTCATTTGTTATTAACAAAGAAATGTTATATGGGACATCATTCTACTTTCATGTTTGAACATCATATTCTCACATATAGTGGTAGAAGATGATTCTAGAAGTGGAATTGAAAGAGCATAAATATTTAATTATCAGCTGATATTGCAATATCTCCCACTGACACTGACTTTTTTCCCCTAGCATCTCTGTTGAACTTTGGAGTTTGTCTAGCTGAAAGATTTAAAAAAAAAAATGTCTTCTTTATTTTGGGAGTTTAATTTTTTCTACTTTAGAGTATGTGCAGTTTTATTTTTTTAATGTAAATAAAATTATCTGCACATGGTACAAAATTATAATTGTTAAAAGCTTCCCCACCTCCTTTTCCTAGTTGTGCCAATTGTTCTTGGAATGATTGACCATCAGAATTACTTTTGTTACCCTTTCTGACATATGCTGTGTATCTGCAAGAAGTTCAAGCAGTTACAAATTTGTGTGTATTAGATCTACAAAATGATGACTTGCTGTTTAATACCTTGCTTTTTCACTTAATATGTATTGGGAATAAATCTCTGTCAATATATGGAAGTTTTCTTTCAGGCCTCCTCCTCTTTTTTATTGAAAAATACTGTTGCATTCATGGTATGTCAATTCCCCCTACGTAATTTTTTGTAATTTCTTAGCCAGTTCCTTGTAGATGTCAGACTTTGGGTCTGACATTGTATCCAGTGTTTTTGTTTTCTTTAAAACATTGCTTTATTTTTTAGACAGTAAACAGCACTTAATAACTCTGTGGCTGTTAACTGTCTAGCAGCTGAAATCTGATCCTCATGAACAGAATGGGAGACAGGTTCACATTTCCTTCTCTGAAACATTTGAGGCCAGATCTGTCTTGGAATTGGGGTTAGTTTGGAATTATAAAGTATGTTTTTTTTTTATATGAACCAACCCACTCCAGTGTTCTTGCCTGGAGAATCCCAGGGATGGGGGAGCCTGGTGGGCTACCGTCTTTGGGGTCACACAGAGACGGACACGACTGAAACGACTTAGCAGTAGCAGCCATCAGGTGCTCGGCAGCACTCTATTCAAAGACAAGTTTTATTCAGAAAAAAAAAATACTATCAATAGCCTTACTTAGATGAGGTCAGGTTTTGCTTCAAAAGGCATTATCAGAAAACTGTGTTTTCAGAGTGTTTTCGGTTGTTGCAATTGTGGATAAAGGCTTGTGAACTTGTAATAGTACCTACATCAGATGGTTGCTATGAGATCAAATGAATTAATAGATGGAAAGTATTTGGGACAGTACCAGGCACATACTGAGGGCTTAGTAAGTATAAATATAGTTCAGCTTTGTTTTACTTTCTTTTTCCAACTTTATTGAGATATAATTAATGTATAATGTTTACTCTTGATTTTTAATTATAAATTATCTTTTCATAAGTTATTCTATTTCTTTTTCTGTTGATCTTTGTGTCTATACCTGCTTTTTCTGCTGAAATATTGATTGACTTACTGATGCATAAGAATTCTTACTGTACCACTGTATTAAGGAAATAAGCCTTTTCCATTTCCTTAATGATTGATGATCATTTTCCATGCTTATTTTGTTATCAGTATAGTTTTTTTGATGTACCCTCACATTTCTTTGCTCGTTTTTAATTGAGTTGCTTATTTTCTCATTGAACTTTAAGAGATACAAGTATTGTATCAGACATTTATTGCAGATATTTTCTGAGTCTGTGATTTGTTTTTGCTTTCCCTTAACAGTTTTTTGCAGGGCAGAAGTGAGTTGTTTTGAACAAGTCCCATTTTATCAAGTATTTCTGCTAATAGAGTACACTGTCCTCCCTAGGCATCCCTTTCTTTGGACAGCTCTAGTTCATCTTTAATGCTGTTGCTTAGTTTCTGTGAATTAAATGTTGTCTATAGATTTAATAAGTCTGTTCCCTCTTTGCATGACAGCCATGCTGATATGACAGGCAGTTTCCGTGTAACAGTGACCCACCTCTCCCCTGCCCCCAGGTTAAACTTTTCTGGTTACCTCAACTGCATTTCATGGGTCATGGTCTCCAAAGCCACTTGTCTCTGATCTGTACAGTCTCCTTAGAAGTAAAAGATTTTGTTTAAATTTAGATATCTGTATATCATGTGGTACTCATTGCAGTCTGTCCAGCATGTTAGATTTTTAGCTTCATCTCATCTGGACTTCTATTAATATGGGTTAAGATGGTTTATCTAGTATTTAAGTTTTCTGCAGCTACCAGTAGAGGTAGTGTAATACATTAGAATTTGGTATGGTTCTTTTTGTGAGGTCAGTTGGTCATTGATTCGTTTGGCAACCTTTGTTGTCATTGGCCTTTCTGGGCTGCCTTTTCTTCATCTGTAGAATGCTGGATTTGGTAAACAGTAAAAGGAGATATCTTCACTTTCTTCTAAGAGTGAAGGTAGTATATATGCTGTTTGTATAGAGACTAGCATACAGTTAATACAGATGTATGTGTGTGTATCCAGCTTCAGTAACATAAGTTCATAGCTAGTCTTCATTTTTATCACCACCTATTGCCTTTCACCAGTGGATTATTTTGAAGTAAATTGACAGTGAATTTCATACATAAATATAATTCTTTAACATCTCAGCATTCCAAAAAATATAACTATAATATCATTGTTACGGTTGAAGGTAATTAATATGTGCTTTTGTTAATTTTTACTTTTAATGCTTTTGAATAGACTGTAGACAGTGTAAAATTCAAGAGGTATGGAAGACTTCCCCCTTACTCTTCATTCATCCTTTTTCCCTAAGATCGGCCTTATGTGTACATGATGCAGACTTGCCTCATTATTTTTAACAGCTACATAGTATTCAGATATGTGGCTGTTTGCAATCAGGAAACAATGTTATAGTGAGTTTCGTTGTCACTTATGTTTTTAATACTCATGGAAAGTTTTTTGTAGAGTAAACAAAAGTGCTTCAGAGTCAGTTTATTTCTCACATGTACACTTTTAATTTTAAAAAGTATTGCCAAATTGTTCTCTGTAATTATTGTACTAAGTAATACACTCTTACAGAAACGTAGTTTTAATTATTTTTATTGCTCTGCAGTATTTCTTTGTATTAATAGATCACTCTGTTGCTAAGCTGCTAAGTCACTTCAGTCGTGTCCAACTCTGTGCAACCCCATGGACAGCAGCCCACCAGGCTACCCCGTCCCTGGGATTCTCCAGGCAAGAACACTGGAGTGGGTTGCCGTTTCCGTCTCCAATGCAGGGAAGTGAAAAGTGAAAGTGAAGTCGCTCAGTCGTGCCCGATGCTCAGCGACCCCATGGACTGCAGCCTTCCAGGCTCCTCTGTCCATGGGATTTTCCAGGCAAGAGAACTGGAGTGGGGTGCCATTGCCTTCTCCGTCACTCTGTTGATTGTACTGTTAATTTATATTTCCTGGTTTTGAAATGATGTTTTAAGTGTACTTCTATTATGTTGAACCATGTGGAATTGCTAATACTTGATTTAAAAGTGGAAATTTCATATGGTTAAGTTTAATAAGCTGTTTAGTGCATGTATACGTATATTTCTGTTAGATAAGTACTTTGAAATGGAATTGCTGGGTCATAGGATAACAGGACCAGTGACAAAATGTGGTCCACTGGAGAAGGCAATGGCAAACCACTTTGGTGTTCTTGTTTTGAGAGTCCCATGAACAGTATAAAAAGGCAAAAAGATAAGACACTGAAAGATAAACTCCCCAAGTCAGTACGTGCCCAGTATACTACTGGAGATCAGTGGAGAAATAACTCGAGAATGAAGAGATGGAGCCAAAGCAAAAACAGCATTCAGTTGTGGATGTGACTGGTGATGGAAGCAAGGTCCAGTTCTATAAAGAGCAATATTGCATAGGAACCTGGAATGTTAGGTGGCAAATTGAACTGGTCAAACAGGAGATGGCAAGAGTGAATGTCAACAATTTTAGGAATCAGTGAACTAAAATGGACTGGAATGAGTGAATTTATTTCAGATGACCATTATATCTACTGTTGACAAGAATCCCTTAGAAGAAGCAGAGTAGCCATCTAGTCAGCAAGAGTCCAAAATGCAGTACTTGGATGCAATCACAAAAACAATAGAATGATCTCTGTTTCCAAGCCGAACCATTCAGTATCACAGTAAGCCAAGTGTATTCACTGACCAGTAACGCTGAATAAGCTGAAGTTGAACGGTTCTGTGAAGACCTACAGAACCTTCTAGAACTAACACCCCCAAAAGATGTCCTTTTCATTATAGGGGACTGGAACAAAAGTAGGAAGTCGGGAAACACCTGGAGTAACAGGCAAATTTGGCCTTGGAGTACAGAATGAAGCAGGACAAAGGCTAATAGAGTTTTGCCAAGAGAACACACTGGTCATAGCAAACACTCTCTTCCACCAACACAAGAGAAGACTCTACACATGGACATGACCAGATGGTCAACACTGAAATCAGATTGATTACATTCTTTGCAGCCAAAGATGGAGAAGCTCTATACAGTCAGCAAAAACAAGACTGGGAGCTGACTGTGGCTCAGATCATGAACTCCTTATTGCCAAATTCAGACTTAAATTGAAGAAAGTAGGGAAAACCACTAGACCATTCAGGTATGACCTAAATCAAATCCCTTATAATTATACAGTGGAAATGAGAAATAGATTCAAGGGATTAGGTCTGATAGAGTGCCTCATGAACTATGAACAGAGGTTCATGACATTGTACAAAAGGCAGGGATCAAGACCATCTCCAAGAAAAAGAAATGCAAAAAAGCAAAATGGTTTTCTGAGGTGGCCTTATAAATAGCTGTGAAAAGAAAAGTGAAAGCAAAGGAGAAAAGGAAAGATATACCCATTTGAATGCAGAGATCAAAGAATAGCAAGGAGAGGTAAGAAAGCCAGTATGACCTAAATCAAATCCCTTATGATTATACAGTGAAAGTGAGAAATAGATTTAGGGACTAGATCTGACAGATAGAGTACCTGATGGACTATGGATGGAGGTTCGTGACATTGTATAGGAGACAGGGATCAAGACCATCCCTGTGGAAAAAAAATGCAAAAAAAAGAAATGGCTGTCTGAGGAGGCCTTACAAAGAGCTGTGAAGAGAAGAGAAGCAAAAAGGAAAGGACAAAGGAAAGATGAAAGCATTTGAATGCAGAGTTCCAAAGAATAGCAGCAAGAGATAAGAAAGCCTTCCTCAGCAATCAATGCAAAGAAATAGAGGAAAACAAAACAATGGGAAAGACTAATTTCTTCAAGGAAATTAGAGATACCAAGGGAACATTTCATGCAAAGATGGGCTTGATAAAGGATAGAAATGGTATGGACCTAACAGAAACAGAAGATATTAAGAAGAGGTGGCAAGAAAACAGAGGAACTCTACAAAAAAGATTGTCATGACCAAGATAATCACAATGGTGTGATCAAGTCAAGTGGGCCTTAGGAAGCATCACTATGACAAAACTAGTGGAGGTGATGGAATTCCAGTTGAGCTCTTCAAATCCTGAAAGATGACTGTGAAAGTGCTGCACTAAATACGCCAGCAAATTAGGAAAACTCAGCAGTGGCCACAGGACTGGAAAAGGTCAGTTTTCATTCCAATTCCAAAGAAAGGCAATGCCAAAGAATGCTCAAACTACCGCAAAATTACACTCATCTCACATGCTAGTAAAGTAATGCTTAAAATTCTCCATGCCAGGCTTCAACGATATATGAACCGTGAACTTCCAGATGTTCAAGCTGGTTTTAGAAAAGGCAGAGGAACCAGAGTTCAAAAGGCCAACATCCAATGGATCATCAAAAAAGCAAGAGATTTCCAGAAAAACATCTATTTCTGCTTTATTGACTATGCCAAAGCCTTTGACTGTGTGGATCACAATAAACTGTGGAAAATTCTTCAAGAGATGGGAATACCAAGCCACTTTACCTGCCTCTTGAGATATCTTTATGCAGGTCAGAAGTAACTGTTCAAACTGGACATGGAACAACAGACTAGTTCCAAATAGGAATAGGAGTATATCAAGGCTGTGTGTTGTAACCCTGCTTATTTAACTTATATGCAGAGTACATCATGAGAAATGCTGGGCTGGAGGAAGCACAAGCTGGAATCAAGATTGCCAGAAAAAATATCAATAACCACAGATATGCAGATGACACCACCTTTATGGTAGAAAATGAAGAGAAGCTAAAAGCCTCTTGATGAGAATGAAAGAGGAGAGTGAAAAAGTCGGCTTAAAACGCAACATTCAGAAAACTAAGATCATGGCATAAGAAATGCTGGGCTGGAGGAAGCACAAGCTGGAATCAAGATTGCCAGAAAAAATATCAATAACCACAGATATGCAGATGACACCACCTTTATGGTAGAAAATGAAGAGAAGCTAAAAGCCTCTTGATGAGAATGAAAGAGGAGAGTGAAAAAGTCGGCTTAAAACGCAACATTCAGAAAACTAAGATCATGGCATGTGTTCCCATCACTTCATGAGAAATACATGTGGAAACAGTGTCAGACTTTATTTTGGAGAGGCTCCAAAATCACTGCAGATGGGGACTGCAGCCATGAAATTAAAAGATGCTTACTCCTTGGTAGGAAAGTTATGACCAACCTAGATAGCATATTAAACAACAGAGACATTACTTTGCCAACAAAAGACTGTCTAGTGAAGGCTATTTTTTTCCCAATGGTCATGTATGGATGCGAGAGTTGGATGTGAAGAAAGCTGAGCACTAAAGAATTGATGCTTTTGAACCGTGGTGTTGGAAAAGACTCTCAAGAGTCCCTTGGACTGCAAGGAGATCCAACCAGTCCATTCTAAAGGAAGAGTCCTGGGTGTTCACTGGAAGGACTGACGTTGAAGCTGAAACTCCAATATTTTGGCCACCTCATGAGAAGAGCTGACTCATTAGAAAAGACCCTGATGCTGGGAGGGATTGGGGCCAGGATGAGAAGGGGATGACAGTGGATGATGGCTGGACATCATCACAAATTCAATGGACATGATTTTGGGTAAACTCCAGGAGTTGGTGATGGACAGGGAGTCTTGGCATGCTGGGATTCATGTGGTTGCAGAGTTGGACAGACTGAGTGACTGAACTGAAGTGAACTGAAACAGCAGGGAGGGAACACAGCTCCACTCATCAACAGAAAATTGGATTAAGGATTTCCTGAGCCAGGCCCTACCCCTCAGAACAAGACCCAGTTTCCTCCTCATGCAGTCTCTCCCATCAGGAAGCTTCCATAAGCCTGTTATCATTGTCCATCAGAGGGCAAACAGACTGAAAATCACAATCACAGAAGACTAACCAATCTAATCACATGAACCACAGCCTGTCTAACTCAATGAAACTATGAGACAAGTCCTGCAGGGCCACTCAAGACAGATGGGTCTTGGTGGAGAGTTCTGACAAAATGTGGTCCACTGGAGAAGGGGATGGGAAACCACTTCAGTATTCTTGCATTGAGAACCCTGTGAACACTATGAAAAGACAAAAGGATAGGAAACTGAAAGAGGAACTCCCCAGGTTGGTAAGTGCCCATCAAGTATGCTACTAGAGATCAGTGGAGAAATAATTCCAGAAAAAATAAAGAGATGGAGTCAAAGTAAAATCAGTACCCAACTGTGGGTGTGATTGGTGATGGAAGCAAAGTCTGATGCTATAAAGAGCAATATTGCATAGGAACCTGGAATATTAGGTTCATGAATCAAGGCAACTTGGAAGTGGTCAAACAGGAGAAGGCAAGAGTGAATGTCGACATTTTAGGCATCAGCGAACTAAACTGGACTGGAATGGGTGAATTTAACTCGGATGACCATTATATCTACTACTGTGGGCAAGAATCCCTTAGAAGAAATGGAGTAGCCATCATAGTCAACAAAAAAGTCTGAAATGCAGTACTTGGAGGCATTCTCAAAAACGACAGAATGATCTCTGTTCGTTTCCGAGGCAAACCATTGAATTATCATGGAAATCCAAATCTATGCCCTGACCAGTAACGCTGAAGAAGCTGAATGGTTCTATGAAGAACTGCAATATCTTTCAAAGTGAAATGAAGTGAAGTTGCTCAGTCATGTCTGACCCTTTGTGACCCTGTGGACTGTAGTCCACCAGGCTCCTCAGTCCATGGGATTAACTTTCAAAACTAACACCCAAAAAGGATGTCCTTCTCCTTATAGGGGACTGGAATGCAAAAGGAGGAAGTCAAGAAACACCTGGAGTAACAGGCAAATTTGGCCTTGGAGTATGGAATGAAGCAGGGCAAAGGCGAATAGAGTTTTGCCAAGAGAATGCACTGGTCATAGCAAACACCCTCTTCCAACAATACAATGGAAGACTCTACACATGGACATCATCAGATGGTCAACATCGAAATCAGATTGATTATATTCTTTGCAGCCAAAAATGGAGAAGATCTATATAATTGGCAAAAACAAGACCAGGAGCTGACTGTGGCTCGGAGCATGGAACTCCTTATTGCCAAATTCAGTCTTAAGTTGAAGAATGTAGGGAAAACAACTAGACCATTCAGGTATGGACCTAAATCAAATCCCTTAGGATTATACAG